>PVKM010049056.1:0-11033 GCA_004027735.1 Carollia perspicillata
GCGCACCACACCTCCTCCGGTCTCTCTCTCTGAGCAGTGGGGGAGGGACGCACCGCCTGCGTCGCCAAGGCGAGGCCCGCTTCATTCATTTGCGTTACCTGCCTGCCCTGCCAGCTTCTGTTGTGACCTCCAAATGAGGAAGGAGATGCAGCATAGCCTCCGCAGAAGCCTGAAAGGCTGAGAGAGGAAAGGCTCGCCCCGCATCACAGAGGAAGAGCAGCATCAGTGCGAGTGAAAGGGGTGGTGGCGGAAGCAGGGTGCCATTCCAGGCACATGGACTTCCGCTCATTGTTAGAATGGATTATATTTTTTAAACTTTTTTTTTATTGTTGTTCAAGTACAGTTGTCTTTATTTTCTCCCCACCACTCCCCGCAACCCCAGCCATCCCCACCTCCCACCCTCGATCCCACCCCGCTTTGGTTTTGCCCATTTGTCTTTTATACACGTTCCTGAAAACCCTTCCTCCCACCCCCCCATCCCGCCCCATTATCCCCTCCCACCTGCTCTCTGCTTACTGTCAGTTTGTTCTTAATTTCAATGTTAGAATGAATTTTGGATGCTTGACTTCTTGGTCCTGAAACTGTCACGGAAAGTGTTTAGACAGTCGAATGCCCAGGGAAAATGTCAAGGGGTTCCTCTGTTGACTTGGGAAGTGGATTTTGTTCCTTTTAAGGAGTTCTTCAATGTTCAGATTTTAGAACATTTTTAAATTGGATGATGTAGTCATATAATTCAATAGGTGTGAAAAGGTGCACAGTGGAAAGTCAGTTTCCTTCCACTTATGTCTTATGCATGCCTTACCCACTTATGCAAGTCTCTCCACTTATGCATGTCTTCTCTTGCTGCCGGGAGGCGACCATTGTGCTGTCTCATGTGTCTTTCCAGAGACGATGTCCTATGTACACTTATGCATTGTTCCTTCCTCGTGAGAGGCAGAGAGAGACAGAAACAGACAGAGAAAACACAGCCTTTGCAGATAAACTCTCAGAATCTTCAAAAACACAAATCCAAAGAGCAGGTAAAATCCTGCAGGGCCTCCTGTTGTAGCAGAGTACAGGACAGACACTCACCTGTCCTCATCTCCTTTCCCGACTCCGTGCTGCTCCACTGCCCACTCCTCGCTTGTCCACTTCTCTCGTCCCCCAGGTGTTCACTCACGGAGCTCCTCCGGGATGCCTGGACCCAGCTGTGCCCCTCCACCTGCCCCCCTCCCTCTGTGTCTGCAGCCTTTAGTTGTAACAGTCCCTACAGGAAGGTAATTGCTTACACAATGTCCGTCTTCCCAGCCAGGCTGTAAGAGGAGAGGGACTCGCCTGTCTTCATGCACCAACATATCCCCAGCATTCAGCACATGCCTGGCACCGATGAGACATCAATCATTGAACCAATGAGTGAGGCTAACAAGAAAGGGAAAAAAGACCACGAGTCTGGCTACTTGCATCCCACCCCCTTTCCCGGCACAAATGCTAGTTGTGGCTGAGTAACTTGTTTTCTCAGAAGCAAGAAACCATTTTTATGATAAAAATAGGAATTCTAAATGCCCATTTTCTGATATCTAAAGATAAGTCGCCCTGTATTATGTGAAATAAGGATTTCCTTTGATGTGCTCACTGGTTCGCTCTGAAAAGCTCTAACTTTCTCCATTCTCTGACAAACAAATCTCAATCTGTATCAAGCAGCTACTAAACTGATCATAATTTTCTGTGCCCAGAAAAATAAACCAACAGATGTTTGGAAAGGGCATTCGAGGAAACGAAAAATTATTTATAGGAGTACAATGGAGCCAAAAATTTACTGCCCCCAAACCAATTTTATTTAGCAACTGTTAAGGCAATAGGCCCAAAATGGATGGAGTTCCTTATGTTAAGCCCCAGGTTATCAAACCGAGACTTAATTACAATTTTGGCTGCCCCAGAAGTAGAATCTTACACCAGTCATTCAGGGATCCCCTGATCAGCTGCAGTGAGGGTACCTGCCTGATGGACCCCTGTTATACCCTTGTAACAACCAACCTGCTTTATCACCAAGTTTATTTTCCTTATTCTCACTCCCTTCTGCCTATACGTCTATCATTTTGCACAGCTCTCTGGAGTTCTTTTCTATCTTCTAGATTGAATGTTGCCCTATAAGAATTGATTTTTGCTCAAATAAACTCATAAAAATGTTAATATGCCTCAGTTTATTTTTAATTTTTTTAATCCTCACCCGAGGATATGTTTATTGATTTTAGAGTGAGAGGAAGGAAGGGGGAGAGAGAAACAGAGAGAAACATTGATCAGTTGCCTCCTGAACAAGCCCTGATCGGGGATTGAACCCCGTAACCTAGGCATGTGCCGTGACCGGAACTGAACCAGCAACATTTTGGTGTACAGGATGATGCTCCAACCAACTGCGCCACCCAGACACAAGTACCTGTTCAGCCCATGGAACTCTCTGCTTTCTCACTGCCTCGGTTGGTGGTGGGTAAGTCCCTCTGGGATCCTGGCTTTGTGGCTTTAGTGTCATGAGCTTGCAGACTTTATCTGAGCTTTTCTTTTACAGAACTAGGTTCAAAAACCAAAGGAGTTGGACTGGGCCCAGCTGAGAAACTAGACCACGTCAGGGTTGGGCTGGGTTCGACTTAGAAACTGGACTGCTAGCCTGAGGACGCAGGTAAGTGAAATTTTGTTTTAAGACTGAACAAGGAGGTTAACCTTACCAAAGATAATCTGAATTACAGTGGCTATAGCTGAGAACGGTTAACTTGGATAAGCTTATCCATTTCCAAGGCACTCTAGATGGGTCTTCATTAGAAGAGTGAGTGGGGAAGGGTAGGACAGTTGGGATATTTGGAGTTGAGTGGGACAGGAATGGAGCGCTGGAGAAATGCACCTGTCTGCAGCACTGACCCCTAAGGAGAATGGCAGGAGGCACATTCTACAGCACCCATCTTGACTCCTGGTGTGCTTTCTGCAGGTGTTGGTGTACAAGGGGACCTAATGCAGCAGGTGGACTGAGGCGGTGGGAATCCAGGAAGGTATTGCTGGCAAGTGGGAAACTGTGACATGTTCTGAATGATAACTTTATTCACAGAAAATCCACAATTTGTGGTAGAGGAAGGGGGCCAGTGTCTAGCCATTGGGGAGCAGCCTGGGAATATGGAGTCAGATTTTAAAAGGGATCCAGTTCCAACAAGATTGCTGAGAGGTGAGTTGCAGCTGTAAGACAAGGTCATTGGGGAGTGGCAAGCCAGACCCTGTGCCTCAGTGGGACCATGAGGCATCACGAAAGCCGTGAAGGTCTTGGTGGGATGATGTCTGTTATACACAATACTTGGATAAAATTTGTATTTGAAAGTTTCATAATTTGTGTTTTAGAATCGAGAAACAACCCATGAGTGTCCACATGTCCAAAGCAAAAAAAGTGTTTTATCAGAATTCCATAGTCCAGTTGTCATGTCCCTCCAGTCTCATTTCTTATAAATAATCTCCCTCCCTACTCTCCTAACCCCTGACCCCACAACCTCAGTGGGCCACAGCAAACAGTTTGCAGACCTCCAGCCTCCCTGAAATGCCCTTGCCTTTTACTCACCCTTAGCTGGGCCAATGGACATCTTGCCAATGCCCCCACTTCCCATCCAAGCAGAGTTGATTCCTCCCACCTTTCTCCCACTACTCTTATCTCAGTTTATTTATGACTAGGGCTAAATTTCAGCCATTATGCACCAGATTGGCTGTACCAGTTGCAAAATTATTGAAATACTTCTCTGCCCATTGATAAAAAGCTGCTGTCCCACACCTCCATGTGCCTCCTCCCCCTGCTCCTCACCACCCCAGGATTTTGGAGAATTGATGGTATGAGCAGCAGGACTCTGGCCACAATATTCTCTTGCTCTCACTTTGGGAATCCCCAAGTGTGGAGCAGAACTGCTGGGTTCAAGTCCCATCTCTGATTTGTGAATTTTTTTAAGATTTCATTTATTTATTCTTAGAGAGAGGAGAAAGAGAGGGAGAGGAACATTGATGTGTGAGAGAAACATCAGTTGATGTGTCCCACACACACTGTGATCAGGGACCAGGTCTGCAACCTAGACATGGGTCCTGACAGGGAATCAAACCACCAACCTTTCACTTTGCAGGACCACACCCAACCAGCTGAATTACAGGGCTCAGGGATGTTGTGGTAATTTTGAATAAAACATTAATCGGAGCAAGGACACTAAGAAAATCTGGATGAAGGAAGCAAGGTCTGGCCAGCACCAATCAGCCATTTGGGCTGATGGACATTGTTGCCGGCCAACCCGATCACACCCAAGGGCCAAGGCTGGAGCCGAGAGGTGGGGCCTCATTTCCTACAGCCAATGCAGTGGCCTAATTGGTGCCAGGTTTCTTATCAGATTTCAGTTGTCCAAATCTCTCAGGGTACATGCTTAAAGCACCATTTTCATTTGCCTTTGGTTTTTCCGGAAAGCTCCTGAATGGGAGGGTGAGCTTGAAAGCTGCAAAATCTTCTGAGAATCGGTGTTTCTTGGAAGTTCTTAGAAGCCCAGGCAATATTCCCTGGAAAATGTGAAGTTCCTGGGGTTTATTAGGAGCTTAAACTTTTGGTCGAAGTTAAATATCTAGAAAAAATGTTCCTGGGAAGTATCGTCGACACCTTCTTAATTGGCTGCCTTGGCACCATCTCAAGGCTGTGGTTTGCATTTCAGATGCTGGAGCAGCACCAGCCAGGATCACGGTCCCCTTCTGGGATGGAAGATAAGCAAGAACCTCGGCCTGTGTTTCCGAGTCAGGGAAATAAAAGGAGCCTGGCTGTGGGAGTTGCATAATTCGGATTTACATTAGTATTGGAAAGTACATTTCTCCCCAGGAGGCTCCATCCCTTCAAGGGCTTCCCCTTTCCTCCTGCCTCCCCTTCTGTCTCCATCCCCACGGTCAGAGTGGGAGGTGAGATGAAAACCCGACTCTCCATGGATGCACTCCAGAGGCCAAGGTCTAGGCCCAGAGAAGCCCCTGTGTGTTTGCATCCAGAGGTGCAGGAGTGCGGATAACAGGCCCAGGTGGAAAGAACAGGGGTGCTCTCCCACCCCCTCCTATCTCTTTTCAGAGTCGCCTCCTCTCAGCCCACACCAGGAGGACTACGGGTCTGTAAGCGGGTCTGTATGCACAAGGCATGGGCCCTGTTCTAAAACTATAGCTGGCATTCTTTCCCCTTCCTACTATGTCCTTTCATCCCCTGGTCCTCCTACCCTCCAAATGAACAGGACAGGATAGAAAACATGCCATCTTTCACCATGAAGCAAGCTCTCAGTTTTCAAGATGCAATTACCCATGTTAAACAGCCTTTGTTTTAAAAAACTAGGGACTCAGTTCAATGAATGGGACATTGCGATGCAAAATATGAAGAGGCTGCAGAATGAAATGCCATTTGTTCTAAAGAGCACTCTCACAGCCCCTGGCTGTTTCCTGGGGGGAAAGAAACCCACCATCTGCAGATGGTTTAGTAACACATTCATACCGTTTCCATGTGTTAGTAATGCCGTTCTAGGAATGAATCTAATCAAAGTGCTATTTTAGCAAGAAAGATGTTCTCACTTAAATCCAGAAAACCATTTCAGTCCTGTCTATATTTTTAAAAAATCAAAATTCAGCTGACTTTCTGCGATATGCCATTTAAACATTATAGAAATGACTGGGTGTTAAAACAGTAGTGACACTAATGGGTTATCAATGAACATTGTAAAACATCAATCTGGTAATACGATAGAACCTCAGAGAGGAAATGTTCACAGTGAAAATGTCAAAAATGCTCCACTTTTTTCCCTTCCACTTGTTGAATTGAAATCCACACTACTTCAGAGCCATACATTTTGCAGTTTATATGCCGGTCAGACGATCAGAGAAAGAACTTCCAAAGCTTTATTTTAGGTTATGCCTACACACAAAACTAATTTGACTAAGTTCAGTTCATAATTCGATCAAAACTTTGGCTTAAGTAAATCTTCATGTCACTCGAACTCTATTCCAGTGGTGAGGAAGGGTGTCAAATAGAGACACGTTATCAGAACAAAAACACCTGCTGTCCACGGGAGACGACAGGGCGCAGTGGTTCAGAGCTCAGGCCTTAGATTTCACGGCCCTGGACCCTGTTCCATCTCTGCCCCTTATTAGCTGACTCAGTTTGAACGAATTACTTAACCATGCTCAACCTCATCATCATAAGATGGCAACAGCAAGAATACTTAAGTCCTAGTGATGTTGCGAGGACTAAAGGTAAAACTGCATATAAATGCTTATCAAAGCTACTGGCACATCAAAAGCCGTCTACAAATATCAACTATTATTGTTATTATAGATCGGTTTCACCAAATGTCCTATCAATGAAATCTTTCAAAAATTGACTCTGCGACTGGCTGTTGGAAGCTGGAATCTGCCTCTTGGATGGCCATGGCCATTGGCTCCCCACCAGTTCCCACGGCTCCATTAATGAGCCCCTGACTGTGCCAGTTCCCACAGGGAGAAAGCCAAGGGACTGGAAGGATGGTACTCGGTATCAGAGAGAGTAACTCGCTGTGAGTCAGGAAAGGACATCATCTTTCCAATTATCAGTGAATCAAAACCCCAGCCAAGGTATCAAGCCTTCCAGGGAAAGGCATCGTCAGCATCCAGAAGGTGGGTGACAGCAAATTTCCTCGGTTCTAGGAGCATCGGCCCTAATCATCACATGTTGTCCCTCGGGGCTTGTCATGCCATGACTGGGTTTGGCCATTTGTAGTCCAGAACACAAAGCCAAGAGACCTCAGTGACCGTGGGCAGCTGCAGTTCTGCAGGCGGACTGTCCACCGTGAGACCTCATGTGCACGAGTGGACCTCGGACACAGGCATATTTTTATCCCTCTTTTCAAAGCCCCGATTTTCTGCAGCAGCAGCACATATCACTTTGGACATTGATTAAGTAGAATAGACAAGACCATCTTACTTATTTAGAAGAGGACAATCATTTTCACCTGGATATAACTAAAAATGCGCAGTATCCTGAGGAGTCAATCACCATTACTTGCTTGTAGGAAGGCAGGGAGGAAAGTATACTCTTTTTCAATTCCCAAAAGACAAACACAAGTACTTAATGTGAACAGGGAGAAGCACAATGCCTTTATTGTGACCTCCATATCTAAATTGTCACAGGTTCCTATAATCTACATGCACAATTCAGAAATAGGTAAATGTTCCATGGCAGGAATTCTACTGTATATTTAACATCTAACACAGTACTGAGAACATAGTATATATTCACAAATATTGAATAAATGAGTGTACATGAGCGCTCTCACTTTTGTGCCTCTGTCAGAAATCTCTGCCTTTGTCCACTCGGTAAAAATATGTGCTCAGCTGCCATTCATTCGGTGAAATCATTTCTTTCATTTCAGGGAGAGGAAGCCCTTTCCTCTGCTCCCATAGTACCCACTACATCCATGCCAAGGTTCCACTCTGGCTAGTTCAAGCTGAAAGAGACTTGCTAAAGGATAGGGGTGACTCAGAATTTTGGAGAGGGACAGAAAACCAGCTCAATGCTACCATGCTGCGAGTAACAGCCGGGAAAGAGCCTGACCACACTAGTTGCTTGAGACAGGAGACTTAGCAGCTGCTTCTGCCGCTCAGCACTGATCACCCACTGAAGACCCGAGGATGGCTATAGCCATCTCAGAACTGATGCCTCTACCCCTCTTCTCATTGGAAGATTCAACGTCCTGTGCACAGCTGCCTCCTCATGTTCATCACTTCTGCCTCCACCTGGTCTAGAACATGCAACTGGAAAAACGTAGGCCACGTGTCTGAATCCTACCTGCAGGTGGTTCTGGGAAAGGTAGGTTTTAGTCTTCTGGTCTCTGTAGCAGAGGTAAGAAGCAGGATAGGAGGTATATTGAGTAAGCCATCCAAATATATGAGTGTGCCGTACTTCATAACACTGCCCCCTCCTTTGCTTGGTGTGCATTCCTACAAAGCTAAGAGAAAAAAAATAGGCACCATGGATCAGTGAAAAAATCCAGTGTCCGACCAATTGGAGTTCCAGAAAGGGAAAACAGAAAAAGGAGAGGAAGAAATAATACAAATTAATTTCCCAAGATGAAGGACAAGAGTTTCCACCTTAAATGTTGTGAATTCTAAAAGCCCCCAGACACAGCTGTATGAAATTTCAGAATACCAAAAGTAAAGATACTCTAAGCTTCAGAAAGAGAAAAAGTCATCTACAAAGGAACAAGAAAGAAATAGACTGTCACGGCAACACTAGGTGCTAAAAGAAAATGAAACCAAACTTTCACAACTGAAGAAAAAATGGTCTCTGACTTGAGACCACTTTACCTCTCCCAGATAAAATGTCATTAAATAATGATGGCAGAATAGATACCTTTACGAGTGCAAGACTCAGAAAGTTTATCGCTACTCACCCGTCCCTTGGGAGTTACCTGAGATGTGCTCCAGTGGAATGAGAAAGTAAATCAAGAAAGAGAAAGTCAGAAAGTCCAGGAAACGGTATGTCCGATTTAGAGAAGAACTGACGAGAAGGAAAATAACGGTTAACTATCAGTCCCAGAGGGCAATCAGTCTCAATTAGAAGAGATAAATGGAGACTTCCAAGAGGAGGGCCTTGGGGAGAAAAGAACTTCCACAAACTAGGTAGTGTGCTGGAGACATCTTAGGAGCATAAGAGAGATAATAAATGCAGAAGATATAAAATTTAAGGCAATTAGAAATTCCAGGAAAAATAAAAAACTATGAGATGAATGTAAATGTAACCATAGCATACCACTCTTCTCTCCAGAAGGATAATAATGTAAACACTGTTTAATGATTTTCAATTTTTTAAACCAGCAAAAGGACAAATTATGCATAGAAAAGACTATAAATATCATGAATCTTAGTGTAAAGCTACAAAGCTAGAAGTGGGAAGGGAAGAGAGGTGAGACAAAGGGTCAGGTGGTTGTGTAACATGTGATATATTTCAGAGTAACGAGCATGGTGTCCGGCATCCTTACAACTCCATCCTGTCATCTAGTAGTAGCACCTCGATTTCCTTTTAGGTCATTTCCCCTGCCCGGCGCATGCAGTCTTAGGGAAACTGTCAGTCCACAGGTCCTACACTCTCCGGCCACTGGATAAGCATGCAGCTCAATGTAAGCCAACCACACTTTCTCTTACTGGTAAATTAAGAATCCCCATTAATTCACCTTGGACAGTGCCCTAAAGAGACAGTGCATTACTTCCTGCTGCTTAGATTCCCAGAACAGCTCTTATTCCTGGCTTTTTTAAAGTCTGACTCTTCAGCTTCTTTGATTCTATGAATGTCTGTCCTCCCCCCACCCCACCAAAAACATCCCACATTTTTGCATAAATTAGCAAGAATTTATTTCAATTGATAATATACCATAATAAATAGAAATTCAATTATAGTGTTTAAAATCACAAAAATGGGAACTAAAAATATGGTGGTGTAAGTATATGAAGGGTGAAGGGACTAGAGAAAGGATTCAGGGAATGAAACACTAATCATGAAAAGGTACACAGCAAAATATTTGTTAATATGGAGTTCAAATTGAAAACTTTGAAATTTAAAAAGATTAATGGTTTCTGGGGGAAAAATGGACGAGGTTAGGCAGAAGTAGGGCAGGAGAATTTCTTTTTATTATAAAGTCATTTTAACTTATTTTTTTAACCTTTATTGTTTTTTTAGTTGTTGTCCAAGTACAGTTTTCTGTCTTTTACTCCCATCCCAGCCCACCCCCCAGTGCTCCCCATCTCCCTCCCATTTCCACCCCCCTTAGTTTTTGTCCATGTGTCCTTTATATTTGTTCCTTACCTTTATTGTTTTTTTTTTTCTACATTACCTTCCAGTCCCCTTATAGCCCTCTCTTAATTGGTAATGATTTTCATGTTAAAATAAGTAGGGGGAAAGGATCACTGGTCTGTCTTTAAAAGAGATGTTTCGGAATTTCAAAGCCTTCTCCCATAGTCAGAAACCAGCCTGTGGAGGCAGCTCTGGCAACTGACACATGATACGACATCCCCGCCCCAGACTCCAGCACTGGAGGCTCACCACAGACTCCTGGGCGAGGCGGAGCCCATCACCTCCTTGGAATGCCCTCACAGTACCCTCACCGGGGACCACTTTAAGCACGTCTTTGTATTTTCTTGACATGACTTCATTAAGCGTAGAGTAATTGGCATAGAACTTGGATGTTTTGGTTTGTTCTCTGCCCCTCTCCTTACCCAACATTCACCCTGCTTTCCTGGAATATTAGAATTAGTCTTATCTTTAATTCTGGGATAATTCAAAGGATAAAGAAAACAAACCTCTACATTTGCATATTTTTAAGACCCTGATATTTGTTTTGAATGTGAGTCATAGTTTTTACTATTTTTAATGGTATTTTGCTGATAAGACAAGGAGACCTTGATACTGAAGGTGTGGAGATGGCGTATTTCCCAGGGTTTAATTAAGGGAAATCAGAAACTTTTGAGTTGTGTTTGTTTTTCTCCACCAAGGGAAGCTCTGCAGGTCATTTAAGCTGTACATGGACATTGTTAGGAATGGCAGATCCTGTGGAACAGAAAAGAAAGAATCCCACAGTTCCCTCGCCAACCATCCCAAGGAGTCAAATCGGTATTACAACATTAGCACTGAGCTCACGAAGCAGCCACATGCGTCCTCTCCCCATCTTTACATTCCCGTACCCTTGGATGACAGTGACCACCTCCCCTTTTCCACATTCCCCTGCCATGCCCGATCCTACGTCTGGAAGACAGTGAGTGTTCGGAAGTGGGGAAACGAGGGAATATGAGGCTGGGAGATGGAAGGGAGGAAATGAGAGGGACTGGAAGTTCTCAGGCTGCAGACATACTGGAGTCAGGGGAAGAGCTGGATGTACTCATATTTCCAAGGCAAGCCGCCCAGCACCTTCAGCATATCACTGAGTCATATCTGAAAATTCCCAGAGGGGTCTTGTACGTGCTTATGACCAGTCCCCTCATCCTCAACTCTGGGTCTCTCATTAAGA
>PVKM010049057.1:0-11027 GCA_004027735.1 Carollia perspicillata
AACGCCTGAGTCTAAAGAACTGCTAATTTGGATCAATATGTTTTCTTTACCTAAAAAATGGGACTGCAAATCAGCTTAATATTTAGAAGATTTAATTTGAATTAAAAAGGTGTAAGAAGGAAAAGTAGGCAAATTCTAATTTTAAAAACAGTAAACTTTTGCCCTGGCTGGTGTGGCTCAGTGGTCTGTGTGCCAGCCTGCCAACCAGTGGGTCGCTGGTTCGATTCCCAGTCAGGGCACATGCCTGGGTTTTGGGCCAGGTCCCAGTAGGGGGTGTGTGAGAGGCAATCACACATTGATGTTTCTCTCCCTCTTTCTCTCTTCTTTCCCTCTAAAAATAAATAAGTAAAATCTTTAAAAAAAAATAAAAATAGTAACCTTCTATATAATTCAAGAGGTAGAGAAATGTGAATTCATAGATACATGAAAATAGCTTCCACATCCCTCCTCCCAATACAAACACAAAGGACAGCAGTCTGCTCAGAGCAGGCAGACACCCTAAGTGATGCAGTCCCTATGAAGGCCGCAAGGCCGCAGGTCAGTGGGGGAGAAACTGGTTTGATTTCAGGTGAATGAAATGAAAATGACCGAAACAGAGGACAAACAGATCCACTCTTTCACTCTCTACCAGTGCCTTGTCCCAGGTAAGCAACCCGCCTGCCTTCCTGCCTTCTAATCAATGCTGCTGAGTCCATTCGCTCTTGGGGAATTTCTGTAGCGACAATGTTGCCTTCTATTTTTTTGGTTGGCTATGGGGAAAAAATGCCACTAATTAAACACTAGTTTGTTCCACTCCCCAATTTTGACCCCAATGTGCACTGCATACTATATAATCTATTCAGTGTAGATACTGCATTTCCTCATTTTTAAAATTAAAAGGCAACATTAAAAAATAGCCTAGAAATATTTTCAATTTTTTTTCTGAATTAGCCTTTATGTTAAAAAAAGTCCCTCATTGCCATAAATCTTTGGGTTTATGCAATAATGGGGGAACCCTCAAAAGAGAAGTGGTTTAACTGGAACTTTTAAAACATCGGAAACCTAACGAAAACCCTCATTAGAAGACCCCAAAACTCACCTGTGTCTGAACCATGCCGTGTCTCTGCAGTCTCATGCAGCGCACTAAGTCAGAGATGTCGAACTGCCAGAAACCAGACGAGAGTCTATGTGTTAGGTAAGAAGGACAGCCAGAGCTGAGCCCCGAAGGCCCACAGCGTGGGGGCTTACACGGGTTTCGGACCTTGCTCTCCTTCCCCTTGTGTCTGAGGACACCATTCTGGGCAAAATGAGCTGGTGAACTGACTTTGCTGTGATTTGGTAATTTTATTTATGATCTTTCAAGAATTAGGGAAGGCCATTCTATTTGAAAATCCCCAACAGAAATCCTTGTCCCTCTGAAATTGGACTAATTTCTAATTAAAAAAATTAAATCAATAAAATTCCTGATTTTTATTTCATTGGTATTTAATAGTTTGAAACAAGGAGAAGTAGACTATTTTGTTTTGTCCTACTTAAATTATTATGGTAGATATAGTAGAGTATCAAGTGAAAGACAGAACCGTTTTTAATTAAAATTCTTTAAAGACAAATGTTTTAATTTTATGTTATGTATAATTCTATATGTTAATGTTTACGTAAGTTTATACTAATTTAGGTTTTAAGCAATATCACATTTATTAGCTTTGTTTTATTTAGAAGTAATTTTTCACTTGGGAGTGATTGTTTAGATGTAGACTATTTATAATCAATTTGTTGTAACAAAATTTACATTTCTTACCTACAGGTAATGATAACCAAAAAAAAGCATAAGCCTGTTCATTTCAAAACATGCTTTCTTTCGTGCTTCAGTATGTCTACCCCTGAAAGTATGATAGCAATACTGACTCTCTCTTATACAAGCCTAAAGATTATCAAGAGTAAAATGCAATAATACTGCACAAGAGGCTTTAGAGCACATGGTTAAAAAAACCCAGTAAAACAAATATAAATTTAAATGATCTCTTTTTTATTATGGTCTATGCAGTTTTGAGTGTACAATTCTATACAGTAAGAAAATCAAGGCATTCATACAAACTGATAAAAAAAAATTCCAAGATCTCAACACATTATTAAAGGATTACTGTAGATCCCACCGTCACTTCTGGTCAAATGCTCACTCACCCTGTATTTGTACTCACCTCCAGATCCTGACTGATTAGCCCCAGAACCACATCTATGCATATCAGGGTCCCCGAACGTCCAATGCCAGCGCTGCAGTGAGTGATGATTGGGCCGGAGCTGTGGATGTGTCTCATGTAAGAGATAAAAGTGAGCAGGTCGTCTGGCTGAGAAGGTGTAGCATGGTCTGGCCAGGCAGTGAAATTCAGGTGAGAAATATGTCGCACCTCTCCTGTCTGAAATTACACAACAGAACAAGAATATAAGGGCATACTGTATTGTACACATGTATTTAGTTCTTGATATTTTGTCTTTTCATATTTTGACTTTTCCATTGGATCAAATCAAAGGAATAGTAAAAGCTACAAAAAAGACTCTGTGAAACAACAAAAATATGGAGGGCCTTTATCAAGGAGGCTGCTAGATACACCTTTAATTTTTTTAATTGTTTTTATTTTTACCCATATTAGAGAGAGAGAGGAGGGAAGGAGGAGAGGGAGAGAAAGAGAATAAGAGAGAGACATTCATTTGTTGTTCCACTTATTTACGCATTTATTGTTTGATTCTTGTATGTGCCCTGATGGGACTGAACCCACAACCTTGGTGTCCTGGGATGATGCTCTAACCAACTGAGCTATCCAGCCATGCCCAGATCCACAGTTTAAATATTGGTCAAAACTACTTTTTGGAAATCCTAAAAGAAAAACATGTTTTGATAACAACCTTCTTTTTAATGACCCCTTTTGAAACTCACACCAGACAAAAGCCAGAGGCATTGCAATGGCTTAAAAACCCTCCATCACTTGTCCCAGCTACCTCTCAGGCCTAACCTTTGCTCCCGCCACAGGAACCGCTCTGTGGGTCTTGAGAAACACTCAGAACAGTTCAGTCTCAGGGCCTTTGCACTCACTCTTCCGGACTGAACTGCTCCCCACATATCCTTGTGGTTCATTCAACACCCTCATTGTTTTTCCCACAGCAGCGTGACCTTCCCATTAGAAAGCTCCACAAAGTCAGGGATGTCTTCCTGACTGTGTTGTTAACCACTCAAACCTCAGATTCCCTAACAGGGCTGAGTGCTAGAAACATGTTGATTAAATAAATAATTCAAGGAATACTGAACAATTGTGTTAGCATAAGTAATGTAAGCCAGTGTAATGAATGAGAAGGTATAAACTTTAATTCTTTGTAAAATAAAAAACCATGAAGGAGATTTTCAGGCTATGTTTACATGCCACCAGTAGAATTGAGTCAAAAATGCAAGTGTGCTTTGTTTCTGTGAAAGTAAAATTACTTTTTCTTTACAGACGCTAACACTCCGAGAGTGAGTAACATGTTACTTGCATCTAGCTAGTATCACTCGGGGGAGGAGGGCAACAGACTGTGGAGGTCAGGAAGCAGCAGTAGCTTTTTTAAGGTGTGCCCAATTGTCTGATTCACGCTAAATTTACTCAGTGGTTAGATGACCACAGTAGCAGTTACTTGAATGACAAATGTTTATGCTACAATGGTCCACGTATTACCAAGGATGTTTTGTGTTTAGGGAGGAATATCTTCTACTTAAAGATTTAAAAAAAAGTTTTATTGAATCTACTTAGAGGTTTGATTTTTTAAAAAATGAGTTTCCAACACATTTTTTGGAATGGCCTCTGAGCCATTCTGTGCTATCACTAAGCAGAGGATGATGGACGATCACATTAAAAGCCCTGTATTCTCATTTTCATTTTAATACAGTACATACAGGAGGAAACTGGAAGAATTTATGAAGAAGGTCACATTTGAATTCATATCAGATAAAAAATAATAGGTGGCATTAGCTCCAATGGAATGGGAACCAAGAAATCACTGGCTTTTTCTGAGAAATACATTGATATAATCACGGAAAGTGCCCAGGCCTGCATTCCAACTAGGAGATAAGTCTTAGTAAAAGCAAAGATTTAATTCCCTACCTGGATATCTTCTAGGGTCATTGCCCTCACTACAAAGCCCTTCAGCAGCTGCATTTTCACAAGAGCCAGCCGAAGCCTGTCGTTGACCATTGTCGTTCTGCCTAGGACGTTGGGCCAATAGCGCTGGCATTTGATTTTCTCCCCCTCTACTTCTTGGGTCATCATGGCTATCACTGTGGATTTTTGTTCCCAAATCATCTGCCAGAAATCTCCAACAGTTGCGGGAAGAGGTCCTTGGCAGGCGATATACACAAACTCTTCCTTCCCCACTGGCATCTTAATGAAGCTGGCGTTGATGTATCCGCCTTCATCTCCAAGAGGCACTCTTGTAGCATCGTCTGCAAATTTCCCAGCACAAAACACAGGCATGTATCTCATGCATTTTTAAAGGAGAGCTTTATAAACAGGTTGAGTCAAAGATTGTAAGAAATTTCTCATAACCATAGATGAAATGATAAACATTTTAATAAAGGTATATTTTCAAATTGTAGTTACAAGTCTATCTAAGATGGCAACTCAGTTTCTGACAGAAAATTTGGTATTATTTACATAGATTTGGCTGAAAAAAATAAAATTAACAAATTAATAAGTGCATTTAGAAATTTTTAATAACTAGAGAAACGAATACAACTTTGTTACTTCTTTTCTATCCTTATTTTTAAGGATTATAATAAATGAATTTAATAATGAATGACAATGCAGAGAAATTATTCCATAAAACGAAAATTAGTATCACAGTAAAACTATTGAAATATTTATTATAAATGTAACTGACATAATTAACTCCTGCTCATCTAAAGTTATTCTTTTCAATAAGCAGCCAAAATAATAAACACAATAAATACAAAGGGAGCTCACTTTATTCTTTAGTCATACAGACTCTTGTCTTTGTCTAATTCTAATTTCACATAGGCAAAATATAAATTTTCAAAATAGGGTCACCTGGTGAAAAGAATATATAAGCTATCTTATGCAGGAGAATTAATTCGTATGTACTTAAACATTAGAAATCATGTCTATTTCCAGTATTTATAAACTTAACTGGTAATTTCTGTGATTGCCAAATTATGACTGTAATAATAGGTTTCAAAATCTTACATTAACTGCCTTTCTATTACTTGACTTGTATCTCTGGTCCACAGAAACAAACCCACTTACTAGTTTTGGAGTTATGGCTTATCCTGCTCTGACTTTGAGATAATAGCCTGGCTTTTTTTTTTTTTAACCTGAAATAAGTTCCATCTAACTTTATGCCAAGCCATAACCTATTCCATTTTAAAATGCTAAGACTCACTTGTTACAAGAAATTTTCCAAAATGCATTTTGTGTTTTCCATCTTGATTGAAAAAATGCAATTGTGTTATTATTTATTGCATGATTTGTCACTATTGGTTCTGTTATTATCTTTATAGTGAGGACTTCCTGATGAAGATGGAACCATGTGCCACACCATGTAATGCACTGTGCTTATGTGTGCACGCACACACACACAAATGTAGTGGATAATTTTAGAAGAAGTTGCTAGACATTAATATCTTAGCTATGTGCATATATTCATATATAATTGTGAAAAACCAAATGTTTGATAATATGGGTATAAAACATGGGTACAAGTATTTGTGTTTTTCCTTCTGGTACCAAAATAACTCAAAGTATAATGCAACCTGGCGGTACCACCACAGCCACATGTGTGCACATAGCTGCCATGTACCACAGACATCTGTCTAGGCCAGCAGTGAGTGGAATAAATAGATGCTGGTTGTGAAATATGAACTAAGAAACTGCTCATCCAGAAGACAATTTATATTGTTAAAAAGACTTTAAAAATACTGATTTGGTATTTTTAATTTTGGTAATTTAAATTTTCTTGAGGATTTTATTTATTTATTTTTAGAGAGAGGGGAAGGGAGGGAAAAAAAGAGGGAGAGAAACATCAATTAGTTGCTTCACACACTGCAACCCAGACATGTGCCCTGACTGGGAACAGAACTGGCGACCTTTCAGTTTGTGGGACGATGTCCAACCCACTGAGCCACACCAGTCATGGCAGCACTGATTAATTTTTAGTACAATGCTAGGAATAATTCATGAATGTCTAAGGAATATTTAATATTTCTCTAATTGGTTTGCCTAATACATAGATAATTTTAAAAGGAATTCACACTGCATACCTAAATTTATTTGTTACTAATACAAGTCTTTGAATGTGCACTTAATGTGAGAGATAAGATAAACTAGCATAAAAATTTTAAATCAGTTTAAATTATATTATACATTTGATTCACAGCCAAATTGGAACTTACAGGGAAGTATATTTTTATATCGGTTCTTCCTTCTGTTTTCCTTAGTTTGTCCAATTAGACACTGATCCAAAGGCTTTAATTCTTGAAGATTCTGTAAGCAAAAATGGAAGTAAAAGTTAACTTTGTTAAGATAAGCAGTAATTCAGTAATTGCTGCAAATGCTTTAAATGTCCAGGGTGCAAAACTGACTATTGTTCAGGAAAGACTTTGAGTGTTAAGAAATAAATATGTCTTGTCAAGATAAATAAGTCTAAATTCCCAATACTAATTTGATGTACTGGTCGTTAAAATACATTGTTGCAAAAATCTTTAACTGTTGCCATCAACTCACTTTGTGAGGTAGCACTTTGCAGCTTAATTTTATTTTGTTTTTTTTCTGTTTTGCCTCAAATATTTATTAGTTAGTTGGTTGAATGAACGAATGCATGCACCTTAAAACTACAAAGAATCTTGAATATAATCTACACAATCTCCTACAATCACCCATAATTACCGGTGGCTGCTGTAACAAACTCACAAAAACTATGAAGCATAAAACAACAGAAATTTATTCTCTGGCTGTCTGGAAAGCCAGAAGACTGCGATCAGGTTCCTTGGGCTGAATTTACAGGGCGGGGGGCAGGGCCAGTTTTTCCAGAGGTTGCAGGAGACACACAGACCCCCACCTCTCCCACCTCTGGTGGCTGCCGGTGTCCCTACTGTGTGGTTGCAACATTCCAACCTCTGTACCTTAATTTTAAATTCAGATGCCTGTAATTAGAATTTAGAAAAAGACGCAGCTCATAAAACCAACTTTGGCTTAAAGTAATAAGCTGGAGCAGATTTCTTGACAATATTGTCTGTGGGGTCATAGAATATTCTATGTGGTAGAGCTGTAGTTAGGCACTATTATGTTCTAAAGTCAACTATTTTTCACTTTTCATTCCATCTATCTATCCATCCATACATCCACACACTCAACGAATATATACTGAAAATGCCTACTATATCTGCAAGGCACTGTAATAAGTGTTAGCAATACAGCTGTGAGAAAAGAGATATGATTCTGGCCCTCATGGAGCTTACATTCTATTGGGAGAAAAAGGCAGTAGAGAAGTGAATGAGCGCAGATTGTGACGTATGCTTTGAAGAAATTAAGAAGCCACTGTGACAGAGAAAAAGAAAAGATTTACTTTACCAAAGGTTGCGATGGAAGCTCTCTAACATTTAAACTTAAGATCTTAAAGAAGTCATTTTTGCAAAACTGAGAGGAACAGTATATTCTTGGAGCTGTGTTAAATTAGAAACTGTGGCTAATGATGAGCCACACTCACAGTGTGTTGAGTATGAAGTTCAGCAGATGGTTTGAACTGATACTTGACTTAAAAAACAAAACAAAACACTTTATCCCTAAATAAGAAGCAGGGAGAATAATCTTCAGGGAGAATGATCAAGCTCCACAGTGGCTAAAGACATCCCTTGAAGTCAATACTATTTATTAGGATCCTAATGAAAAAAATATCTTCCTGTTAGATATGGTGAGATGGTGCTTTTATAGTTGGAAGTTAAGTTGTAAAGTTGTAAAGTAATAGACATTTTCAAAATTTCTTCTAACTTCTAAAATTTTGTTTGAGAAAAAAACGCCATCGGCAGGAGGTGCTTACCTCCAGCTCCTTAGAAGGAATTCCTTGATCTAGCAAACCGCGCAGCATTCGAATGACTGATTTCAAATTGGTGCCAGTGTATTTACCAGAGGGAAGCACTGTGACAATGGGAAGTGCAGCGAGTTCCTCGTTTGTCAGAAAGGGATGGCCTAACAAGAAGACAGCAGTTGATTAGAACAAAAATTCCCCCAGACCTGATTTGCCCAACAAGGGAACTAAATTTAGTCTATTCTCACCTCATCTATTTTTACAAGAGTGAAAGAGTCTTTAGAATTAATAAGGCACTAGAATTAATAGGTAGGCAGATAAGTACAATCAACACAGGAAAATGTTGGCCACAGCAAGACCCTTGTACTCAGCTTTCAAGGAAACACCTCACTAACTGTTGAGAAATTCTTAAGGCTCCGGTGGCACTGTTTTCTTGATGAAAATGCATCTAGTCCTACTATCACTCTGCATTTAGATGAGTTTCTAAGCACAAGGGGAAAAGAGGGAGGGAAGTGCCTCAGCAGTTCCTTACAATGGGGCAGTACACTACAAACACTGATCTCCCTCTCATCTGCCCACTCTTGGTACTCAGTGCTGGTATCTCTGGTATTTGATAGTTTTCTCCAGGCAAGTGAAGCCCTTGTGGTCTTCAGGAGTTTATTCAACAGGTGATATCAGTGTCTCAGAATAGATGTGCCTAATTTAGTACCTGCTCATCACAGAAGCAAACTATTACCCTGAAAAAAAAGTAGGAGAGATAGTTTGCTATACTCTGCGTAAGTGTAGCTTTCATTTGTCGGTCAGTTGATTAAAGTATTTTGATGACACAGCCACTACACAGGCAATAGCAAGGTTAGACACTGTGGGTGATACTAAGCTGTGTGAGATACTTCAGGAAGCTTAGCATCTGGCTGGGGCGAAGGCTAGTTTTTAGCATAAAATTCGCTCACATGAAGTAACTGTAAACGTTTGCAGAGCTGAGGGGGGATGCCATAGGAATGGAGGGCAACACAGCATGGGTGAGAGGAGGGGCCAGCACTGTCCCTGAGCACAGCCTACCTACATCCAAAAAAGTATTCAGGCAACTTCTTTAATTCCTTTTAATTAAGACTTCAAGTTACAAAACCGTGCTCTTTCATCACATTAGTATAACATGTCCTTAAATGAAAAAAGACAGATGAAACTCTGGATAAGAACTTAATTTCTCCCCAGCTCAGTTATAAAATATGAGAGGCAGTAATAGGAAGAACAGAGCAAGTGACTCCAGCTCTTAAAAAATGAGGTTGGGATTCAAGGGTAATAAATTCGTATCTTTGAGCTATTCTACCTTTTTTTTTTCTGCTGGCCACTGAATGGGTCTTTATTTTATTTTTAAATTTTAGTTGTTGTTCAAGTACAGTTTTCTGTCTTTTACTCCCATCCCAGTCCACCGCCCCAGTGCTCCCCACCTCCCTCCCATTTCCACCCCCCTTAGTTTTTGTCCATGTGTCCTTTATATTTGTTCCTGTGACCCCTTCCCCTTTTCCCCTGAAATTCCCTCCCCTCTCCCCTCTGGATACTGTCGGCCTGTTTTCTATTTTCTACCTATTTTACTATAAATAAAATGTGGTCCTTAACTTTTCATTCCAGAATGGGAAAACTGTTTCTATTTAAACTAGTATTTGTTCATTTTATACCAAGCCATTAAAAATTTTAATCTACAGCTGTGCAAACTTCTGATTATGGAAATGAAATGTTGATACTTGCCTGTTATGTGATTTAACCTTATGTGCAGAACCAAATAATGTGTACATTTGGTAAAATAACAATCCACATAATTTTGAAATTCATGTAATTTTCAGACCCTTCTTTTTTCTATCCACTGTTTTTTTTTTAATGAAAAAAATTGCTAATAAACTTCTTACCTTTATGGGAATCTTCATGGGTTGTTGTTTCTATTGGAGATTCATCACTTTCCCATGCCATTTCATCACCATCAGTCCTCCTTTCTTTTGAGTTTTGAATTAATCTATAAAAATGAAACACAACTGTAAAATTTTCTTTAGTTTTGTGCAACATAAATATAAATATTATGTCCTAGAACCACTTATTTTCTCTATACTTATGATATTTTTAAATAGTTGATCATTAAAAAACCTAGTCTAAAATTCTTTTTTTTAAAAAAGATGTTATTTATTTATTTTTAGAGAGTGGGGTAGGGAGGGAGAAAGAGGAAGAGAAGCATCAATGTGTGAGAGGAACATTGGTTGGTTGTCTTGCACATGTCCCAACCGGAGACTGGGCTGAAACCCAGGCATGTGCCCTGACCGGGAATCGAACCATCTAGCTTTTGGTTTGTGGGAAGATGCTCAACCAATTCAGCAGGGCCAGTCAGAGCCCAAACCCACGATTCTTAAAATTTATTGTCAAACAAATTCCAAGTCTCTGAACCTCAGACCATAGGAGTCCTCTTAAGGATAGAGAAGGTGGTTTGTCCACCCTTCAACCTGGATAGCTGATCATAATTGTGTCAATAGAGGTCTCTTGTTTTGTGACAAATGCATATTAACTTACTTACAGAAGTCCCTATTGAAGAATATTGTTCTTTTGCTATAATTGGGAGCTAGAAGGACAATCCTGTATCTGGCCACTCGCTTAATGTACTAAAACTCAGTACAAGTCCTCATTATTCTAGGGATACACAGCCAATGTTGCCTTACTGGTAAGATAGATGGCTAGAAAAGACAAAACCAGGTAGACGAGTAATGTTTAGTACTATGCTGAGATGAAAAATAATGTAAAAGCCTGAATATCAACGCATTTTTAATTTTTAATATATTCTATTGATTATGCCATTACAGTTGTCCCATTTCCCCCCTTCATTCCCCTCCACCCTGCACACCCCTTCCCACCCACACTCCCCCCCTTTAGTTCATGTCCATGTGCAGTAAGTTCTTTAGCTTCTACATTTCCCACACTACTCTTGCCCTCTCCCTGTCTATTTTCTC
>PVKM010049058.1:0-11075 GCA_004027735.1 Carollia perspicillata
GTCAGTGACAGACAGACATTCACGTCACTATACACCGTTGTCGGAAGGCACTGGACCACACATTTCACTGCTCCATGAGTAAACACAACAGACCACACCCCCGACGGCGCAGAGAAGAGCCACGGGGCGAGCTGCAGCAGGAGAGCGTGGCCGGCACACGTCAGGCCCCCCGCGGGCTTTACTCACAGGAGAGAAAAGCTCTCTTGATCGAAGTCCCATACTAACAACACTTCTTAAGGGGAAGCTGGCACACGTGTGCCGTTTTATGCAGTCCGGGGCCTCGCTGGTGGTGCAGCCACCGCACTGCGTGGCCTGAGCCCGCCTGCCTGCCTCCCCACCAGTGCCGCCCCGGACACCTCTGGCCCAGCTACGGCTGCCTGCTCCAAGCCCGTGCCAGGTGCTGTGACAGACGCTTCTGTCCTCTGCTTTGTGGCTGCATCAAGGGGCGCCCTACTTTGCCATTTCATCGGTGGCTATCACAGGCCTGTGGGCAGCAGGGGATGCTGTATGAGGGGCTGCTAGGGTCACAGGGCTAACAGCAGGACAGGTCCTTCTTCTAAGGCCCATTTATACCCCAGCACGTAACTGTCTCCGCAGAGAAGGGTCCCCCTGAGGAAGGGCCCAGGCAGAAAACACAGGGCCAGAGGCTTAGCCATTCACCGAGCCAGAGGGGCCCCGTGGGTGAGGGTTGCAACCAAGGAGGGCGGCCAGGGAAGAATCAGCCACAGTGAGCACAGAACCCAAGCCTCCGCCACGTGGCCTGTCCAGGAGAGGGGCCCGGGCACAGAGGACAGGAGTCTGGGCTGGATGGCTTGCACTAAGAGATGACTGGAAAGCCTCTGGGCTCTGGGGCATCACCCCAGAGTGGAAGTGTCAAGTTCACAGTGAACGCTCCTTCTAGGCTCACATCCCCCAGGGAGGCACATGGGAGTCCTCATGTGCCCACTGAAAGCGAAGCCCTGCGTGAGGAAGCTCTGGGGCAGGACAGGCACCCAGCACCGAGCCCTCCTGTCCCATGGGCTGCAGCCATGTGGACCCAGGTGCGGCACACCATGGCGGCAGTGCCCCCTTGGAGCTGTCCTCGGCCTGTCGGGGGTCTCTTCGACAAGAGACCCGAAGAGCCCCGAAGAGCTGATGAGCCAGAGCCCCATCCCAGTGCGTCCAGCGAGGTGTGAGGGGGACACAGGGCAGACCCTGCCAGGGCGGTGGGAGCTCACACTGAGTCAGCCCCTCTGCCGCTCACTGCCCTCCCCACATCTCCTGAGACCTCTGTCACCTGCTGTAAGGCCGACTTTCGTCCAGCTCGCTAAGCACCAGGCACACAGGGCTGCCCCTGCCCTGCCCCTGTGCTGGACCCTGTACCCGCTGCTCCTTCTACCCAGACCTCATCGTGTCTGAAATGCGTCCCCCAGCATCCCCACGGGGCCTCTGTCCCCCGCACCAGGGCCTTCTGAGCTTCTGGCCACCTGACCACAGGCTGCACCCCTCCCAGGGCTCCCCACGGAGCCCCGAGCCCCTGGGAGCCCCAGGCCCCAGGCTCACGCTCCCTGCAGGCCTGCTGCAGACGCCATCACGGGGATGCCGAGACGCCCGTGGGGCCCCAGGCCTTACCCGGATGCCGGCGTGACTGCACAGGTAGAAGTCGAACTCCGTCGGGTGGGTGATCTTCGTGTCCACGGTAGTGCCCGCCGGGATGTTCCCGCTCTTCCCGACCTTCAGCGACACAGGAGCCGTCATAAGACAAAGCACTCGGGCAGCCCCACCCACACCCGCGACCCCAGGCTGCCGGGCCTGAGGCCTTCGGATCTGCCGATGCTCTCGCTCAGCACCGGCACCGAGACAAAGCTCAGCCACCACCAGCCTCCAAACCGGCCCAACTCCGAGTTCACGCTGTAGCCAAGGACGCAGCTGCTGCGACAGTGGCTGCAGGCCCGCGTGCCCCTGCCCGCACACGACGGAGCCCCGCGGAGCCCCTCCGCACCTCCGGACGCACTCGCACGCCTCGCCAGCCTTCCCTACGCCTTCGGGGTTGTGAACGTGAAGCATCTGAGGATGTCGGCCCTCGCTTCCCTCCCACATCACCAAGTTCGAGCCTCGGTCCAGATGCCACGCCCACACTCGCCCACGTCTTTGCTGCACTTGAGCCTCTGTCCGTGTCGCACCGTGTGGCTTCTCAGGTGTGACAACTGCCCCCGGGGGCTGGGCCGGCCGGTCTGCGTGGCCTTTCCGTGACATCGAAGACACAGTTTTCACTTTCACCGACAGCGTTAAGGACTTGGATGTTGTGGGTATGTCGGCCATCTCCCGCATGGTATGACGTGAACTGTTCTCAGTCAGCGCCTCGACTGGATCGCCGACACCCTCAGCCGGTCCACCCCACGGCGGAGCATCGTCCAGCCAGGAGCCCCCCGCACGAGGCTGCACAACTGCTTCCGACACGCGCCGTCAGGCACAGCGCCTTCCCTCCACACGGCACAAGTCCTTTTTGCATTTCGGTTGCATTTTTACTTTCCTTGAAATGAGCATAATATGCCAAAAAATGTGTATTTTCTTTCATCTTCAATATTAAAATAGCTACACAAAAATTCACCAATTTTTGCTTTTCAATGCTCTCTGATAGGACAGCTGTCACAAAACAATCTAACAAAATGGTCTCTAATGAAGTTAGAGACAACCAAGTGCTACTAGGAGCCACCTTATGGGAGAAACCAAATGGACGTTTGGCCTGCCCCATAGCAGAAACGCCTGGCCCTGCTGGTTTCGCTTGGCGTCACCACCAGTCTGAGAGGGAGCCGTTGTGCGGACACGGTTGGCGCATTTCCACTGTCGGACAGAACGCTAACATGGGGGCACGCCCCACCATCGCTCCTGTGGCCAGACACCAGACGTGCGGGCCCCTCCAGCGCAGACCTCCAGAACGGCCAGACCTTGGTCCACGAGACCTCCAGACCACCCAAACCGGTTACCAGTCTGTACTTGTGTCAAAAGCACGAGGGTCCTCCTCACAGCGATGCATTTCCCTGTAGCCAAGCACTGTGCTCCATGCCTTGTGCGATAGCTTGGTTAGGCCCCCCGCCCCTAGCATCCTTAAGGGGGGTCAGAGTGGCTAGGACGCTGGCCGCTGGCCGCTGAGGGGCTGGACCTCAGCCAGCGCCCACGTCCTCACCACGTGGCTGGTAAAACCTGCCTCTAGAACTCCCTGGACTCACTTCTAACATAAGCTAAGTTGTCCCCCTCCCCCACTCTCTGCCACCCGGGGTGAAGCTCTAACCTCAAGAGCCCGTGAAGTTCAAGAGCCCGCTTGCCTGTGGAACTCTGGGCCTGGTACCTTTTAGCAGGATGATGGGATCCTCCTCCTGTGTGCTCTGGGTAATAGTTACAACCCTACAAACAACTGTATCCATTCCTTTTCAGTTTTCCAAGGTATTGGCATAAAGTTGGTAACATCCCAGGATGATTTAAATAACATAAAACTCCTGTAGTTATAGTTTCCTTTTTGACCCTGACCTTGTTACAGCTGTTTTCCCAGCTGAGCCTCACTGGGCTTATCTTCAGAGGTGTTCGCTGGTCCCCACTTTATTGTTCACTGTCCTGGGAGGGAGGCAGCTGCAGAGGCAGGCTGGCCCGGAGCTCCCTGGACTCCTGGCCCTGGGGAGGCCTGCGGGTGGAGGAGGGGCGGACGCGGAGACCCGGCGCACAGCAGCCCCTCTGCTCTCCTGGGCCCGGGGCTGCCGGCGCTCACTTCCATCCTGCCGGCGCCTGCAGGCTCAGCCCTTGCGCCGGCATCTCTGTGCTGATCTGCAAGCACTGCTTTAGCTGCACCGCCAAAAGTTTGATCCGCAATTCTCATTTTTGTTCCATTCTGACTATTTTGTAACTTTGATTCTTTACATGTTCAATGCATGCACTAGTTAGAAGTGAATTTAAAGCTTTCACTAAGCTCCCTTTCTACTGTTAATTTAGAACGGAACTGTATGCTGCTCAGAAGCTGTGCTTTGTAAAACACTGAGGTTTGGAGTCTGCGCCCTCTTTTGTCACCTGGTACGAAGCCGATGTCCCCAAGCCCCCCACTCGACCTCAGCTGATCCAGGCAGGATCTTCCTCTTCGGTCTGGCTGGTTCAGACGCTCTTCCGCTGTTCACCGTGCCGTCTCACCCAGGAGAGCTCGTGTCAGAACATGCCTCTGGGGCCGGGGACCTCCCGGTGCTCCTCCGAATGCTATTTCCGCTCACGTGCTTGCCCTTCACAGGTTTTCAGGTCAGGGTGTGGGGGACGCCCACACTCATGGCTGTGGCATCTGCCCGGCGAACCTCGCCCAGGACCATGGCTGAGCCTCTTCCTCACCGGAACCCACCCTCCACACTGTGTCTTCCATCTGGACAGCCAGCCCGCCCTGTGCTGTTCCCCAGTGTGGTGCCAGCGGACTGTCGTGACAGCTGCCTTCGGCACTGTGTGGATGGGGACCCACTCGCTGTGGCCCTGCGGGGCTGGTTCAAGGGCCACTTCCTTTTCTGTCCACATCCCTCCCGCTGGGAGGGTCCCCTCCCTGAGGCAGACTGCTCGAGGCTCCGCGGTACTAGGTGGCATGGATTTTTAGTGTGCACCCTGCTGGGAGTGAGGAACACTCTCCCACTGAGGATCCTACCTTCCTCACCTGGGAGGCCCCCCCTGCAGTCACAGCTGCTGGCCTTGCGTCTGCCCAGAACTCTTCTCGCTCTGCAGGGCCAGCAGGCGTCAGAGGAGCCCGGGCGGCCCACCTCTCAGCCACGCCCCAGACCCTGCTGAGCCCCGGCCTCCCCAAGGCCCCAGGCTCTCTCCCTTTATGAGCGTGGCCGCTCACCGACTGCTTCTTTCTCAGGGCTGCCTCTCTGGTCATTTCTCTACCAGACCAATGACATCTGTCCCCCGAGACCTAGGGGGTTTCCAGGTCCAGACTCTCACCGGATGGAGGACATCCCTTCCCCAGTGCCCAAGAGGCCAGGTCCCCACACAGCCCCTCTGAGGACAGGGCTCCCCAGCCCGGCAGCAGACGCACCCGCTCATTCTTGTCCGTGCAGAAGAGCCGCGTGTGGTGCCTCTTCTGAACCACGATGAACGTGATCCCCGGCTGGTAGTCCTTCTCCAGCTTGATGCACGCCTCGCGGATGGCCAGCAGCTCGTGGTGCAACACCTGGGGGAGAGAGACACGCTCAGGGCCACTGCGCCTTGATGGTGTAAGTCCCTTAAAGACACACGGCGTTGGACACAGGCACTCGGGGATCAGCTTTCCCGCTCTGCGGGCTCGTGGGCGGTGAGCCTCTGCCTTCCCGGCCCATTGCTTCACTTGCAGAATGGCGTGAATGGTGCCCAGGCTTCGTGCTCAAGGGTGGAAACAAGGTGATGCGTAAGAACACCTGGCAGGGCGCGGGCGCGGAGGGTCCCTGACGGCACCCACACAGAGGTCATGAGGCGCCACGTGGACTTACCTGGGAGCATGTCACTCCAACAGCCAGCCTCTGTCCCCAGCCTCTCCCACACAGCCCTCCAGGCCTCGGGTCTGGCCCCGCCTGTGTCCCCCATTCCGTCGCTGGCCCACCTCCCGCACTGCACCCAGACAGACACTGAGGCAGAAGGGAAACCACGCCGCCCTCTTCTGCTGAGACCCCGAGAAGCCCTGCTACTGGTGGACAGGCGGGTCACAGACCCACTGAGAACAGAGGGGAAGCCAGGAGGCGCCCACCTGCTGGAACTGCCCTTCGGACACGCCGTCGCGGTAGAAGATGATGCGGGTGGGCTTGAAGCGCGTGGACTTGTAGAACTGGATGAGCAGCTCGCGCACCATGGCGGCCAGGTCCTGGATGATCTCCTGGCGGTGCTGCTGCACCCGCACCGTGGCGCAGTAGCGGTTGGGGTGGGCGTCCATGCTGCCCACGACCTGTTGGGCGGGAGGCGTGCTTATGACGAGCCCTGGAGGGCCGGAGCTCTGTGGTGCGGGGTGCTTTCTGCTGCCTCTGGCACAAGGGTACTCAGCCACCCAAACTTCCCTGGGGGGAGGGGCGGGGAGGAGGACACTAACAGCGTCCTTGCAAGGTTAGGAGCCACTGCAGTGATGCATGCAGCCCAGGGTCTGGCACGGAGGAGGTGCTCAGAAAATGCCCACGTTATCTGATGCGTCTGGAGGGAGTGAGGGGCAGGATGTGTGAGCTGCCCCAGGCTAAAAAATTAAAAAACAACCCTAACAGCTGGTTTCAGACAAATGACGAATAAATACACAATTCCCCAAACGTCACACAGGCAGTACCCCTGGAAATGCCGGGGGCACGAAACCTCAGATCTGGGGCTCCCCTTCCAGCCCTTGTCCTTGGCGGCACGGTGCTGGGGTCTCCCACAGGAGGCTCCGAGGGAGCAGCCGTGCCCTCGGCCCTGCACAGCGGCACCGGAGCTGCCCCAGCACACGCCCTCCACCCTCAGGAAGGAGACGTCGCTGCAACTGCGCGCTGCCTTCAGCCCCGAGGGCAGGGGTGGACGGCCAGGTGACTGGCACCTGTGAATCGAGGCTGCCCCGCCCCCTCCCAGATGAAAGTCACAAAGGTAGGAGGCGGGGAAGGACTTCAGTTCAAGCCCGTGCACACACTTGTCATAAAGACAGTCAGTGAGTCACCTTAAGGAGTCTGAAAAGGGGCTGGGACAAGAAAGAGGGACGTGAGCCCCAGCCCGTCTACTTATCTCACACTCAGCCTTTCGTGAGGGAAACAGAGCCCGCAGTGGGGGCGGTCAGGCCGCCAGCCCTCCCAGTGGCCTGTCGTGGGGACAGGTGCGGTTTGGTTCAGGGTTCTGGAGACAGCGCCAACTCGAACATCTCTTACTCCTCTCAGACACATGTACCTACCTGCCGTGTCCCCGAAACGCCTACTTTCCAGGGGACTCTGATCCCCCCCACTGCTATTTCCCAAACCTCACTGCTCTTCAGGAGTGAGCTCTAGCCATATGGCTGCAGTGGGCCTGTGTCCCCTCCCACGGGCAGCTCAGGGAGGGACATCACCCACGCAGGGCCCAGCGGAAGGCGTGGACACTCACAGCAGCGATGGAAGGCTTCTTCCCGTCCCCAGCAGGGGGGTGGGTGACATCGGCCCCCAGAAAGATGACAGGCTGCTGGAACACCGGCGGCCTGTGGGGGAAGCACAGGATTAGCAGCTGAGGCATGGCCCCGGCAGACGGTCCTCCTCGGTCAAAAGCACATGGAGAGCCCCTCGGGTAATGCCACCTGAGACCCACTCCAGGAGCACCCGATGGGGGAGGGTGCGGGGGCCATGGGCCCAGCCAGGGTGCCCAGGCTCCCCTTGGCACACACTCACACGTTTCCGAAACGATTACGTAAAAGAAACCAAGTGCCCACCGTCTGCTCCTCCCACTTGACCTCTCAGCCTCTGCCCTCTACCCAGAGGCACAGTGACACCCCACGTCCGGACACTGGAAACGTCAAACACCCCAGTGGGGAAGCACCGCTCGTCTCTGTGTAGCTAACGGTCCCCAGCAGCTGTGGCCCCGTGGAGGCGCCGTGTGCAGTGGCCAAGCCGAGGCTTTTCAGCCAGCCACAGCCGCCCCAGGTGCCCACAGGCCCCCACACACTGATCTTCTCACCCTTGGGGGTGCCCTGAGGGCACGGGGGAACTCTCAAAGGTCAGCTGCATTCGGAGGGCCTGCCCTGCCCCAACCCCCCGCGGTGAGCTGGAGTCAGTGCCAGGGTTGCTGTCCTCCTGTCCCTGACCAGAAGCACAGGGTGCTCCTGGCCCAGGAGGGGACGCGCCAACGGGAGGAGACTCATCTCCTTGGGACTCCTGCAGCAGCGCTCAAGAGGAGCCACCCACCACCCCCAAGGTGCCCGTCGGGAACACGCTGCCCCAGCTGAGGCTGTATGGATGGCATGGGGGAAGGTGTGTTTCAGGTGTACACCCACGTCAGTGTCCACGAACGTGGGCGGGCTCCCCGCTCCCACCCCCAGTGTGGCTCCAGCCACCCTGGCAGCTCTGGGTGTCCCCGGGGGACATCTGAAGGCTGTGACCTTCCAAAGCTCAGGACTCGCAGCTGCTGGGTACTCCCTGTACCACTGCCGCCCACGCCACCTGCACAGAAGAGACGGGCGGGAGCATGGCCCACGGCCACACTGCCTGCCTGGCCCCGCGTGCCAGGGGCTGCAGGGACCCTCGGAGACCACACCACAACTACAGCCTCTCTCTCTAAGCCATGAGCCCCCACACCGCCCTCACTCTCCACCAATGACGGTGGTACTCGCTGCAGTGAGGGGGGTGTGGGCCCCTGGGTCCCTGCCTCCCCCCTGGTGCTGCCTCCCCTACGCTGCAACACTGTGCAGCATCTGCAGCAGCCCTGACTCACACCCTCCCCAGGCAAACCACGCCTGCCCCCGGCAGCTGCTCAGCACCTGAGGCAGAGCTCCCAGAGTGGGCGGAGCCACTCACAGCCCCCTCCTCCGGGCCCCACCCCCTACTGTGCACACTGCCATGGCAACCAGACTTCACTCAGCAAGGTCACCATAGACCTGGGTGTCCTCGCCCAGCAACTGGTCCAGCCCCAGGACAAACCTGCGCTGGGGTCTAGGCCCCTTCCTCCCTTTCAGCTCCACAGCCACCTCCTTGCCTCTGTGACCTTCACCCCAGCTGCCCCCATCCTTCCTGTCTACACCCTCCCAGGTCCTCTGCCCTCTATGCCAGGATGCCTAAACCTGCATCCCCGACACCAGACCAGCTCCTCCTCATGCCCACTGTCTCCCTCAGAGGCTGACAGAGCCCCTGGGCAGCCCCTCGGGCTTCTCCCCCACGAATGCTCCTTTCTCTCTCTACAGGCCACGTGGGGCCCAGGACTCGCCCCCGAGGCTCCTCTTTCCCTCACAGCCCACACCCAGCTGGTCTCTGGGTGCCGCCCCCACCCCCAGTGCTCTCCTGGAGTAACTCAGGAATTACCCTGGGGTACTTCCTGGTCCCTGCTGGGCCTGGAGCCAGCAGCCTCTGGGAACAAGGTCGGAGGACCACATCCTCACTCGTGACCACATCCAATGGCCGTGTCCTGCCCAAGGGCGCCCTCCAGCCCTCAGCCCACTGCCCTGGCAGACCCTGGTGCAGCCCCATGTCTGGAGCACGCTGCTCCCAGTGCCCACGTGCACGCGCCCTCCGCACTGCCTTCCAGCCCCGCAGCACGGGAACCCCGGCCCAACCCCCCACCCCTGGCACAGCCGCAAACGACGTGTTTGCAGGCCGCCTGCCTGGGTCCCTGTGCTCAGCGCCACAGCCCCACTCGCGGCCCATGGCCAGCACTCAGCAGACACGGAACTGCTGGTGGGGTGAAGGGCGCGTGCGGCTCACCACCTGTGCTCCATGGGGCCTGCTTCATTCCCAGGAACCCAGTGAGCCGGCCAACCCCGGTCCCAGAGCCCACGCCTGGGGTCCAGTCTGCCAGACTCCGAGTCCCTTCTGCGAGACCGCACCACCTCCTAACACACCCTGCAGCCACTCTGCAGGAGACGGTGCCACTAGGAGCCTGTGCTGTCCGCGCTCGCCCGGGGCAAAGGGCTGGCCTCACCTGCCCTGGGGCAGCAGAATGTTGTTGACGCCGCCGAGCTTGACGTTGATCTTCAGGCAGAGGTTGGACAGCGTCTGCGGCGTAGTCCGCTGCACGTTCTTCATCTGCACGCACTGCGTGGCCATGCCCAGCACCGTGTCCCCCACGCGCTTCACCTCGGCTGCGGGCACAGAAGGCAGAGGCAATAGCTAGTGCCCCATCCGGCCGCCCGGACGCTGTGGAGGACTATCTGGTGTACACCCGCCGCCGAGTTTCTGCCCGCCCCTCCGGTGGTGGAGCCTGGGAGAGTGTGGCGGGGCCTAGCAGGGGCGGGGGGGCAGTTATAACCTATGGGTTCAAGCTCTGACCCTGGGCACGGCCAGCGAGGCTCACTCCCCATGCAGGCCTGACGGCCCGGCCAGGGGCCCACTGCGGGTCCCAGGGTGCTTTGGGCAGTGAGCGGCCAGAACCCAGGGTCTGGCCTTCCTAGGGAGTAATGCAGCCTTCACCACAGCACCCAGGGCGACGGGAAAGTGCTCAGAGTTAAAAATAAATGCCCTGGAGCCCGCTAGCCCTTGGCCCGTGCCAGCCTGACACCGAAGAGCAGGCCCGGCCCTCGGCCTCCATCTCTGGATTCTTTCTCAAAGCAGTTGGACTACTGCTCCTGGGCTGCCCCAGAGACCCACAGGGCGGGACACAGACAGGGCCCTCTTTCCTGCTTTATTTGGACCTGTGACCGGGAGGAGAAGCAGGGCTTCTCCGTGTCCACACCCTGTGCCGCTGATGAGGGGCTGGCTGGCGGCAGTATCCGCATGCCACTCTCCCAGGAGCAGCCGAGACGGAGGGCCTGGGCCCTCGCCCGGGCCAGTAAATTTGGCTTCCTGGTACAAACGACCCCAGGGGGCTTCCAGAGAAGTCAGAGCAGGGCACGGCGATTACAAACAGAGGACCAGGTCACGGAGCTGGTGCTGACCCCAGAGGACCCCCTTGTGTGCAGTGCCTGGCTGTGCCTGCCCAGCCAGCACCTGTGTCAGGTGGTGGACAGGGCAACTGCACCCTGTCCACCCGGGACGCACTGGTGTCCAGGAGCTGCGGCCTAGGACAAGACTGGTGAGGCGGCCTGAGTGTTTGCTCCGCCGAAATCAGAAGCCCCTGGTCTCTCAGCACACCGAAAGGAGTGCCTCCTCTGTGGGGCGTGGACACGAGGGCTTGGGCAGCCAGGAGCGCCCCGAGGAGGCCACGGCCGCCCCCAGAGGCCTACCGTAGACGGGGGTCTTGCCGGGCAGGATGACTACCACCAGCTGCAGGCCAGTGTAGGTGTTCTTCAGGTGCCGGAACATGGGCTCCACGCTGTCTGCGCCCTGCGCGTACTTGCAGAAGCACGGCTGGCCCTGGATTGGCATCCCGGCGTCTCTAGAGATCTTTCTGAGCTGCTCCGTGAAAGACCTGAGGAGGAGGTTTGCTGCACTGAGAGCACGCCAGGGCCCCTGGCAAAGGGCACCACGCTTACAGACCCAAACCCA
>PVKM010049059.1:0-10810 GCA_004027735.1 Carollia perspicillata
TAGGTCCTTGCCTTTCATGACTTGGAATATGGTCTTCCCAGCCCCTTCTTGCCTGCAAGGTTTCTTTTGAGAAATCAGCTGATAGCCTTATGGGAATTCCTTTGTAGATAACTGTCTCCTTTCCTCTCGCTGCTTTTAAGATTCTCTCTTTATCTTTAATCTTGGGTAACTTAATGATGATGTGCCTCTGTGTGTTCTTCTTTGGGTCCAACTTCTTTGGGACTCTCTGGGCTTCCTGGATTTCCTGGAAGTCTATTTCCTTTACCAGATCAGGGAAGTTTTCCTTCATTATTTGTTGAAGTAAGCTTTTAATTTCTTGCTCTTGTTCTTCTCCTTCTGGCACCTCTATAATTTGGATATTGGAACATTTAAAGTTTTCCCAGATGCTCCTAAGCTTCTCCTCATTTTTTTTTGAATTCTTGTTTCTTCATTGTGTTATGGTTGGATGTTCCAAATAGTTGATTTGAGTCCTGCTTTCCTTTCTTTCACTGTTGGTTCCCTGAATATTTTGCTTTATTTCACTCTGGGTAGTCTTCATTCAGTCTTTGTTCTTTCATTTTGCAATCAAGCTCAATCAATTCTGTGAGCATTTTGATTACCAGAGCTTTGAACTCTCCAGCAGATGGATTCACTTAGCTCATTTTCTGGACTTTTGCTCTGTTCTTTCCTTTGAGCCATATTTCTTTGTTTCGGTGCACTGGTCTGGTGGATCTGGTTGACTATTTCTTTAATTCTGTGGTTGTCAGAGTTCCATGCAGTTTGATTTTCTGGTACTTCTGAGTGTTTATTGATTTTAGATTTGTTGTTATCTTCCTTTTGGTTGTGCGAGAAAGTGAAGATTTTCTAGCTATGCCTCCATCTTGGCCGGAACCTCAGAGAATCTGATATATATTTTTGAATCTTGCTCCATAGTACAATATCATCAATGTGAAAAAAAAAAAGTTTGAAGCAAGGTTGTCTTCTGCCATCTCTTGTTTGTTTTAGAAATAATACTGTAGCGCCGGTCAACAAGAAAAGTGGTTGGTCCTAGTGGAATGTCAATGACTGTTGATGACAAAGGTATTTAGAAGCTTATTTTAAAACATCTAAATGCCCAGTTACCTTGTGACTGGTTTCCAGCTTAGGGAAAAAGAAGCAATCAACGTGTTTTATGTGCCATTTGTTCGAACTTGCTGTATAGTGTAAAAGAGTCAGGTTTGTAGAAGATCCAAGTGTGCCTGAAATTCATGTGTAATGTGCTTTGTTTGTTGCAGCTTCCTTAAACAATGAAGAAAGCAAAATTCATTTAAAATCATTTTTAACCCAAGAGGTTAAAAAAATAAAACACTATCATTTTATATATGAAAATCGAATGAACAGTTTGGCCAAGTCACTAGTACCTGTTCCAAGTGTGCACCTCTGCTGCCATCTCGTAGGAATTTGGGGAATAACATCTTAATACAGATCAGCAGGAAAATGGTTGATTATAGTGGAACGTTGATTTTTTTAAAAGACTGTTTCGAGGTACAAGTCTCAGGTCCCAATGTCAGTGACTGCAACCCTTTGGTGTGCAGCCCATGCTCAATCCACGGAGCTACACCAGCCGGACCATGTTTGTTTATTTTTTGTTGTTGTTCTTTAGCTGTCAGCCTCCAGGTTGCCTGTCCAGAGAGAGGTGTGATTTCAGATCTGGGTTGGAAAGTCACATGCTGTTTGTATTCTAATTGACTCTTCATCCTGCTCCATATAGAGCAGGGTTCCTCATTGCTATGCATAATATTTTCTCCGGGGGGATTATTCTCCACATTGTAGGTGCTTATTAGCAATCCTTATCTCTGTTCAGTGCATGCCAGTAACTCCCACCTTAACCCCACCCCAAGACCAATCTGAAAGGTTTCCATACAATGTGCCAAATGTCCCCTTGGGGGAAAAGTCAGCCTGAGGTTGAAAACCAACTGATCTTGAAGCTGTGATCATCTTCAGAACCTGAGTGATCTGGCCTTGGTAAGAAGTGTTTTCACTATCATTCCATGCAGATTATTTTCTAACTCCAATTGTGATTTATTTTTGGTGGTTATTTAGAAGTGTATTTCATAATTTGTAAATAGAAGTACTTTCTATTTATCTGTTGTCACTGATTTCTTGATTGCTGGCAGTGAGAGAAAGAAATAAATATATATTTCAATCCTTTAAAGTTTATTGGAACTTGGTTTATATCACAATATAGTCGGTTTTTAAAAAAATTCCCTGGGTGCTTGGAAAGCATCTGTAATGTGCGGTTTTGGGGTGCAGTGAAGTACTTATGCACACGGAGTGCCGTTTTCTCCTCATGTTTTTAAATATTTTTACTATTTTTTGTGGGCTTTATTAGTTCTGAAACAGAAACTGAATGATAGAGGTTGGTTAAATCTGCTATTATGATGATTAATTTGTGTATTTTTCCATGCAGCTCTGTTCCATATAATTTTGAGTTGATGTTAACAAGCAAATAAAAAATTGGAACTAACTGGTACATTGAACTTACCGATATGAAGAACACCTCTTTATTTGTAGTAGTGGTTTATTTTTTGCCTTCAGGTCTCCTATACGTTATATAGTTTTCATTTGGTTAATGTTCGTATAGTCTATTTTTCCAATTCTTTCACTTTCGATCTCTTGGTATGTTTTAGATAGCTCTGTATGTTATATTAGTTATGAGTGGCTATTGAAATCAATTGAAGACTTGATTTTGGTGGAGAGAGTAATGTAGGGTGCCCACCATTTTTCCCATGCAGTTGCTTCAACACGTTTTATTACATCTCAAATGTTTCCCCACAGATCTAAAAAGAGATCTGTGTCACAGAAAATGACCACAGCCCCTCACGTCATCACTGCCTCATTTATGCTCTTCTGTGTGGGGGGTTTCTGACTCTCTCCTGTGAGTGAGGTTGTCCTGGCTGCGTATGTCTGACATTTGGCCATTTTCACTTGCTAATCTGTGTTATGCCTGTTGGATTATTAGACCAGCCCAAAGATTCTTGAGGTTCCAGGAAAGGCTGTTTCCCCACCACATAAGCAAGCAGTCAGGTGTGTAATAGGAGGTGAATTTGGGGAGTGCATGTACGTCACCATTTACCTAAGTAAGATTTAACAATTTAAGTAAAATAACTGATTCTCAAAACTGAATGGTTATGTCAGTGAAATATGAAACCACGTACTGATGTAGCTTGTGGCTATAAAACTTGTATGTAAAGTTCCAGAGGCGGTCATGAGAGAGCCAGCATTTTGCACTTGGCATGTCGATGTGCAACTGGCTGTTCAGAAAGGGAAGACTGAGAAATTACTTAAGATTGTCATTTCAGTTCTCCCTAAGAGGTTTAGCTGCCACACTTTGGTGTAGGAACCAATTTGGTTTGGTTCAGCACAGTCACCTCAGCTTCAGACAGTAAGACTCCCAGCAAGAGCTTCTTGACCCTCTCACTGTGCTCCTTGTGTCTTAAAGTTATGGGCGTTGCCCAACAACAGTCAACCTGGCAGGTATGCTGCCTTTTGTTCTAAATTACCTGCATGTCCCCCACTTCACCTTTGAAATCTAATACTCTGTTCTTCCATTTTCCAAAATACCCCACATACTTAATACTACCTCATTCTGTTTGGTATTCACTTTGGTATGATTTCCCCTTGCCCTTGTGTTAGACGTCGAATACCTCCCACTAAGCAGATTATGTCAATTTGATTGTTATCCCAGCTGTTAGAATTTAGAAGGTATGATGAAAAGAATTTTTTAATCCCCCTCAGCGTTGGTGAACTGGCCATGTGACATTCATGGTTGGGACACTCACTTCTGGAAAGTGCAGCCTCTGAGAGATCACAGACCTCTCCTGGCAAGAGTAAGCATTATTACTATTTTTTGCTCTGTCAGCCTTTTTGGTCTATTTCTGCAGGGCGTGGTATAATTCAGTAGTGCCAGGAGTTATTTTCTTCCCTTGTACACTTACATTGGCGTGAAAAACTATTTGTGAGTCCAGCTGCTTGGACTTAGAGAGTCAGGAATGTTCTTTATCGGCTCCTGGCTCTGTTTACCTTGTGAGGACTCGGTTCCCCTCCTGCATCTGGCAACTGGGCTCCATTGTCCAGCTCCAGCTCTGCAGTCTGGCTGTGGGGTCCTGGTTACAGATCTGGGCTCTGTCTCCTGGGTCTGTGGCCTGGGGTTGAATCTGTGTCTGGGATCTGGGGTTGAATCTGTGTCTGTGCCTGGGATCTGGAGTCTCTTCGGCTGTGGCTGTGTGTCCTGGGTCTGTGTGTGAGGTCCATGTACAGCCTTGGCTGTAGGGTCTGATGTGTGGAACCTGGTGTCCAGGGTTCTCTATTGGTCTCTGTCAATTGTCTGGCATTCAGGGTCGATGGTCTGGCCTGGGTCATGGGGACAGTTTTGAGATTGGGGCCGGGGTCTGGGGTTTAGCTTTTGGTTCTGGGTCTGCTCTGGGGCCCAGGTTCTGGAGTGTAGGGCCTGTGTCCAGTCCTGAGTCTGTCTGTGGCATCTGGTATCTGTGAAGTGATGGTCATTGGCTCCAATTCAATGCCAGCAGGAGTTCCAGAGTTGGGGTTTGGGAAAGAAGGACACTTTCTGTCATACAAATGGCTCTGTTTTGACACAGAATGGCTGTGAGTGCAGCATGGCTATTAGGAAGCTCAGTGCTGTTCCAGGTGAATCATGAAGCAGCGCCCGTGTGGGTCGGCCCAGTGCTGCTGCTGCTTAGTTGTGAAGCATCTTGGCTGTGAGGGGGCCCTGAAGTGAGACAGCCCCAGGGCAAGTTCCCCCTCAGGCTGTGCTGCCACTGCTTCTCTGCTCATTCTGGTCTGGTCCTGTGATTTCCTCTCTGCTCGGCTGCATTTGCACACAGAGAAGCGCACTTTGGGTAGGGGGCCCCTCTGAGCGAGGAGATCGGGCTGGGAGAGCAGAGAAACATCCCCTGGGTTGTCACCACAGCAGTCTATTTATTCTTAAATTATGACAAGTTTTCCTCTTGTAACTTTTGTTTAACCCAAACTGAGACTGCCTTTTTTGTTGCAGCTTACTTAATTATACAGAAAAATAACATTATTCTGAAATCCCACCCAAACTGGTCACTACTGCTATTGTTCTAAGTATATACCCATGTAGACGTCTCTTCTTGCCCATTTCCATTCTTCTGCTTTCCTGGGTTTAAGTTATTATTCTGGGATGTGATATGGATGCAAAAGTTGTGAATTTTCAGTTGTCTCCCCCTAGTGTCTAGATTTATCACTACATTTTCCCACAGGTTTTAAATGCATTATTTTATTATTAATCAGTTCAAGATATTTTTAACTCCAATTGTGATTCATTTTGAGAGATATTTAGAACTGTATTTCAAAACTTTATAAGAACTTTCTAGTTACCTTTTACAACTGACATAGATTAGCTACAATGAGAACGAGAAACACTCTTCATGTCATTTCAATCCTTTGAGTTTTTTTTGAAACTTTCTTTACAGTAGTGTGACCACTGGAAAAATGTTCCAAGTGTGCCTCTCTTCTGCCATCTGGTGTTCACGTTGGGGAAACACCTTGGTGCAGATCAGAAGGAAACATTAAGTATAGTGGATCATCCTTAATTGTGGAATCCAATTTTGCTGCTCATGTTGTTTATTTTTTAAATATTTTATTTATTTATTTTTTGAAAGAGAGGAGGGGAGGGGAAGGAGAAAGAGAGGGAGAGAAACATTGATGTGTCGATGTGTGTGAGAGATACATCCATCGGTTGCCTCTCATGCACCCCAAACTGAGTATCTTGCCCTCTACCCAGCCATGAGCCTTGACTGGGAATCCAACTGTGACCATTTGGTTCACAAGCCAGTGCTCATGCTCCTGATCCACACCAGCCAGGGCTCATGTGAAGATTTAATATCTCTACAGAGTTTGGGGTGTTTGTTTATTTATTTATTTATTTATTTATTTATTTATTTATTTATTTATTTATTTATTTTGGAAATGAGTTTGCAGGTCTGACCCCTGGTCAAGGCACATGCAAGACTCAAGCAATGGCTTTGACTGGTGTGGCTCAGTGGCCTGGGTGTCCGCCTGCCAACCAAAAGTTCTCCAGTTCCATTCCCTGTCATAGCACATGCCTGGATTTGAGGCAGGAGATAGGAGAAAACTCTGGAAGTGCTCCACAGCTAAGATAAAGGACATTGATACAGGACAGAGCTCCTGTTCCTGCCTTCTAGAAAAGCACTGAATCATGGTGAATCGTGAATGCACCTGTGCAGAAGATGCTACATGACCCTGCTTCATTATAATAGCATTATAATATATCAGCCTTGTGGGACCCCCTTCCCTGGTGGTCAGTCAAGGAAGATCATGAGAGACCGCATGTGTAGTAGCTTTAAAGTAATAAAAGTAAATACCCAGCTCCCTGCACAAGGTGGTCTGAGACCATGTGAACTTATGTGAGCAAGGCTGAAACAAAAGGGCCTGGTCATGACTTAGCTTTGAGAGCCATACACCATTTTCATAACACAAAGCAGCTCGGTTGTGTGAAGGAGGGAGTGGACTAGGGCAGGGGTGACAGCATGTGGATTTGGGGGACACTTTAGAGGCTGGCAGCTACACTAGGAATGTGGTTTGCTGCTGAAGGGGAGAGAGAAGAAACAGACCTCTGTTTACTCATCCTGGATCGCTAAACCTTGTGGGAGAGCTCCAGGGTCTGTCCTGGTGGGGTGGTAGTGATCATCACTTGGCAGTCTGTGGGTTCCCCTCCCCACTGTATTTCAGTGCCAGCCCCTCTGCCAGCATCACACCAGGACTCTGCCCCTCTCCCATGGCCCATGCTGAAAGTCACAGAATGTTGAGTTTATGGTGTTCTCTCTGGGCTGTGCTGGTGGGGGAGAAACAGGGAAGGGAAACAAAACCCAAGAAAGACACCTTCCTGTAGAAAGGCATAGAAGAACATAATAGTGGATATTTATTATTGAAACCCACATAGTTTATGTGGACATTCTTCTTCACAAGCCTGGCACTGGGAGGACAGGAAGGTCATCATTCCAGGTCATGGGGGTGGGCGCCCCCCTTTGGTGAACCCCCTCCAGCAGGAATAGAGTGAGTCATGCTTAGGTCTCCCTCATACAGGCGAGGGTATGATGGGGTCCTCACTAATTGTTCATCTCTCTGTATTGAACTCAGCTGTGGTTCTAAGTGCAACCTCTGGGACCCATTAGCACCCTTCCTTATGCTTATGCAGATGTAATGTTTACCCTGTTCTCATCTTGAGTCTCACTGGACTCCCACCCATTGGATGCACTGGAATTTTGTGCTCTTGGCTACTGTGGACATTATTTAGGAATGGGTGGTCAGGCATGACCAACCTTGTGCATGTCCATTACTCCATCAGACTTCACACACAAAACTTTAAAGAGAAAATAAGCACTATTTTCAAGATGGTGTCAGAGAGTATGAAGCCCTGTGGGACCCAGGTACAAGGAAAGTGCATTACAGAAGCTGCTGTGTTGTGGGCTTCATGAATGCCATAGGCAGATTGGGTCACCTGTCACAGGAGAAACTTGGTTCTTGCAACGCAGTCAAGGATTACAGACCAGCAAGTGTATTAGTGTGCAAACAGGGTTTATTAGTGACATGTTATCATGGAAGAGGACAGGTCTTGCTGAGGTGGGGGTGAAAGGCAAGAGCTTGCATGGCAAGAGCACCGGGTCCTTTGTCCTGAGGACTTACATAGTTGGTGGGAGGTGAAGAAGTTACATATTGAATGATGGGTAAAAGTGGTGCCGGCTTCCATGGGGCACATGACAACCCAAATGTAGGTACGTCTGGGGGTCATTAGCCTGAATCCTTACCCCAGTTGGGGGGTCTCACTCCAGACCCCAGTTGGTCATCTTGTAAAATAGATACATGACTGGAGACAGTTCAAGTTGAGGCTGTTACCTATAGTTATCTATGGGCTGTTTCTGTAAGCACTAGGGACCCTCTCATAAAACCGATAGTGGCCAGAGGTAAGCAATTAGCCAAATTTGTTTTATGGGTCTTTACCTGGAGTGCTATGGCCCCCCTCCCATTTCCTAGGGCTTGGGATGAAGAGTTTCAAAGCCTTTCTTTCCCAGATGGTGGAAATGGTACCTAGAATTTCAACGTGTTAGCATGGTGTATCTTGTGATGCTGGAACATCTGGCGATGGAATGGACCAGGCTCAGGACTGCTTTAGTGGGTGACATACATCTTCCTTGTCCTCCCTGCCTTGGTTTCCCATCTATCCTACCTAACACACCAGTGTGGGATAGGTGCTGTTCCCAGTGTCAGCTCTCAGCAAGAGGTAGCCAAGGGTCTTGTTTCACAGGTCACTCTCAGTACCACCTGCCTTTGTTGAGGAGGTTCTGAGAGTGCGTATGCTCCGTGGGAGGGTAGTGTCCAGGAGGGAAGTGCATCCCTCACCTGAGGCCTCCTTCTCAGGGCAGCTGAGTCTGTGGGGAAAGCAGCAGGATGTGCTCAAAATCTGAATTTGGATACACACCCCTAGCCTGTCCTTATCTTCCTTTGTCCAGCACGAAAGACCTGGAAGACACGGGCACCAAAGGTTGTGCAGCAGGATTTGCAATCTCAGCGAGTCTCTTGCCGGATTCTGTCTGTGCTGACTCAACTTTGAATGTCACACCGAAAGGCTGGAGTTCCCTTTTCCATTGTATAGACTAGGAAGCAGAGAGAGAGAGAAGTTGAGAATGTTGCCTTAGGTCACAGAGCTGGAGGGGACAGAGCTGAGCCTTACATCCACTATGGACTGAGGTGGAATCTGTATGCTGCGCACAGCAAAGAGGAAGAGCAGGTGCCCAGAATGAGCCAGGCTCACGTGCGTGCACAAGCACACATTCCTCCCTGCTGTTCACACCTCTGAGGCTCCAGAGGTTGTAGGAAACTAGAAGAGCCAAGAGAAGCCAAGGGAGGGGAGGGTACAGAGCCTATTAGGAGAAAAGGCCCCACTTCCCAGGAGTCCTGGGAATTCCCTTCCCTGGTGAGTCTGTGTGAAATCCTCTCTGGGCAGTAACCAAAGCATTCATAGGAGCTGAATTTCTGTGGCTGAGAGAATGAGTTCTTTGTGGCTGTTCTGGAACTCTCTGCATTCAGTGATGGGGGAATGTGGGGTGTGGGCTTCGTATTTGTGTGGAGACAAAACATTTTAGAATTGGTGGTCAAAAAGCCATATAGGAGACTGGTACTGACATCCCCACATCATTCATGGAACTGTTTGTCCATCAGATTTCTTATCATGAACGTGGAGGGTTGTTTCACCAGTTATCTCCGTACAAATTACAATCTTGGGGAGAGTAAGGTTCTGTGCATTTCTTATGGCTACTGATACGTGATTCAATAGCAATGGTTCCTTCACTTCACCTGCAAACACAGGGCTTCTCCCCTGAGTGTGTTCTCTGGTGTCTGAGGTAACCTGACTTCCAGGTAAAGCCTTTCCCACACTCCCTGCAAACATAGGGCTTCTCCCCTGAGTATATCCTTTGGTGTGTGATGAGAACTGACTTGTATGTAAAGCCTCTCCCACACTCCCTGCAAACATAGGGCTTCTCCCCTGAGTGTGTCCTCTGGTGTGTGATGAGAACTGACTTGCGTGTAAAGCCTTGCCCATTGTCCCTGCAGACATCTGGCTTCTCCCCTGAGTGTGTCCTCTTGGGTCTGATGAGATGTGACCCGTCACTGAAGCCTTGCCAACACTCTCCATACTTGATCATTACAATTCTTGATATTTCTACTTTCACGAATGACTTGCCTGTGCCCCCTGGACTCTCTTTCTGGCCTCTAGGGGGTTATCCTCCATCATTCTCTTGTGCTCACTAGAGGTCCTCATTTGTTCTTTGGAAGGTTGAAAGGCTCTTGAGATTCTCCTCTGATTGATTCCTTTAAGCAAAGGTTTGGGCCTTTCTTTGGCCTCTTGACCTGCAGCTTTATCACTCCAGCTGTGCGTACTAGTGTGTTGCTGCTGCTGATTCTGATCTTGACAGGGTTCCTCTGCTTGAAGCTGTTTTCTTGCAGATGTTCCTGGGAGAATCTGAGAGGGATGATTGAGTTTCACATGTTGGCTGAGGAAGTTCGGAGTGGAGAAGGCCAGGGAGCAGGAGGGGCATGGGTGCACTTCTGGCTTTGGTTCTGCTGAAAGAGAAAGGCTTGGTCAGGGCAGAGGCTGATGAGAATGCTTGGACTGTACGATTAGTCTCCTGGTAAAACCTGCCCATGAATCGTTTCATTCTTACTGTGGTGACAACGCAACCTGTCTCCCACAAAGTGTGCACTCACCGTCTATTTTCCTTCTTACTGTTATGCAGTGCATCTTCTTCAGAAATCCAGAAAGCCCACATTGAGGGTCTTCTCTACTATTGCCCAGACTAGGGACTTTTGAGGAGCATGTCAGGCCATTGCACTCCCTGTGTGGATGGACCTGCAGTGACGTTTCCCATCTGTAGGTACTTTCTAAGTCATGTTAAAGAGGGAGACCACAGGCCCCAACTAAGAGTTGCTTCTCTCAGTTTTCCAAAATAGCAAAATAAAATGTCCTTCCTCAAGCCTCACACAAAACATTTATGCTTCATCTCATTCAAATACACTAAGAAGTCCTGTTTAAAAATATTTCAACCACATTTCTTACACGCCTGACTCCTGTTCCTCTCTGGCCAGTCCACCATGCTCTCTCATTTAAAGATGAAGTAATCGGAGGGGATTCCCCACTGGAGTTTATTTTCTAAAAAATTAACAAAGCAGAATCAGAACAGAGAACACACTTTCACTCAGGAAAGTCCCCAGTGTCTCACCTGGGATCACT
>PVKM010049060.1:0-11034 GCA_004027735.1 Carollia perspicillata
AGGAGGCAGATAGGAGCATTCCTGAAGGTAATGACTTCTCTCTTTGTGGAAGCAATTGACAAACAAATGTGTCCCCAACTCAGCTTCCCCACAGCTGGATCCCAAAAGGGCCCGTGGCCATCGTAGAGGAGGAAAAGGTTTTCCTTAACTCTCTTGCGGTCTTTGCCTGGATCCGAAAATTAAACTGAAAAAGACAGGTTAAGAGGAGAAAAACCATACACATTTATTTAATGCAGGTTTTACTTGACAGGGGAACCTTCGTAAGGAGATGAAGACCCAAAGAAACAGTTAGACCTGAGTGTTTCATGCTAGGCTTGCAGAGGAGAGGGCATTGATGGAAGACTATGACAGGTAGAATATGAGGTAGTGGTAGTAAACTGGGGGTCACTGAGCAAGGCTGGTTCCTTAGAATTCTGCTTGGTTTCCCTTCATTTTTGGAGATTAGGATGCTCCTTTCTTCCTAGTATAGGGAAGGCAGCAGGGAGGCTCAGCTCCCTGTCATCTTTCCAGCCCTGCAGCCTCCACATTCTTAGCTGCCATACCAGAAGGAGAAGAGTGCTCTGCAGAATCTCACATGGCCACTGAAACACTCTGATTCATTTGACAAGTCCATTGGCCAGAAATAGAAACATGGCCCCACCCAGCCATGAGGGTGGTAAGGAGTGCCCTGTGTTAGAAGGAAAGAGGATTTATTTAATAGCACCGACTACTGACTGACTGTCAGGAATTCTAATAGTTTTCCCTTATAGGCACAAGTTTAAGATATAATAAAAGCAGATATTTCAGTGCTGGGTCAGGTACTGTGTATTAATCATTTTATGTGTATCACATCTTAAAACTACAACAACACTTTTGTTTTTCTCATTTAGAAAACTGAGGCATGAAGGATTTAATAGTCATTTGCCCAGAATTGCACTGAAGCCTGGGGTCTGACCCCAGGCCACAGGGTCTATGCTCTTATCCACAAAGGCATGGCTATTTCTGATTATTTGTAAATGCCGTGTTTTCCTTGAGACATGGTTACTGAATGACCGATTGGCTAGGGAAATTCTGAGTGCAAGGCATGTCAGAGGTGTAAAAACTTAACTGTTGTTAGTGTTTTGCAAGTCTACAAAAAAACAGACGTAACCCAATCCTGAGAGCATTTATTACAGAAGGTATTTTTGTATGTTGGTATGCTTTGAAATTTCAACGTGTGATCGGTATCCTTATGGCAAGCTCTAATTTAGACTGATTTGTTCAGGAGAAATAAACAGCTTGTTTTATAAAGATCAACATGCAATCTGAATTATAACACATTTATCATAATGAGGTAGAGCATTTGGGGGGATTGTTTTGTAGTATCTGTCTATGAGGGTGTGAATTTTCGGAACGCACAGAAGTTATAAAGACAGAGTATATTAGTCTGCTTATGCTGTTAATAACAAAATGCCACGACCAAGTGGTTCGAACAACAGACATTTATTTTTCACAGTTCTGGAGGCCGGAAAATTCAAGATCAAGGTGTCAGTCAGTTTGGTTTCTGGTGAAAACTCTCCCTGGGTTGCAGGAGGCTGCCCTCCTCCTGCGTCCTCACGTGGTAGTGAGAGAGCTCTGGTGTTTCTTTCTCTTCTTACCAGGGTGCTGATCCTGTTATGAGATCTTGACAATTCAATATAATCCATTTATTTCCCGCTTCAGACTCAGTTTCTTCAGGGTAACTGTTCAGTTAAAAATCTGGATTTCCCTGCATCTTCCCCTTCTCCTGGGGATGATTCCAGTAACCAGAGACAATGAGGAAGGAAAGGAAGTCTTGTTTACCATCCAGGCATCATGAGGAAGTCAATCCGTGACCAGCAGTCACCTCCCCTGCTGACTGACCTCTGCTAAGGTGTTTCTCGACTGATCTACACTGTTGATTGCTGGTGTAGTGCCTGACGCTCCAAGCCCCTGTGGCCCCATTTATCTGGTTTGTTAGACCCAAATGCAAGCTGTCTCCTGTCTGCAGGCCCCACTCTGCACTTTTGGACTCTTTCTTTTGCAGGGTTCTGGGAGTCAAGCTGTTTTCTCTCCACTGTGTTGGGGTTTGTGAGACTCTTTGAGGCTTTTTTTTTTTCAGTCTCATCCAGCCAGACTTCATTTTGACCATCACTTCTCAACTGCTCAGGATCCTTCCCACAGGGAAGCCATGTTTTGGCTGCACTTTGCTCTGAGACTCCAATCGAACTTATCTAGCTGTTCCTTCCTTTGCATTTCCTCTAAGCCCACTCCAGAAGGGGAGGAAAGAGGGTGCCAGGCCCTATAGAGCCACATCTTAAAGCCTTATTCACATTTGAATTCTCCTCTCCCTTTGGTAATCAAGACTTCAGGCTTCTTGGGTGAGAAATATGTCCAAGTCATCAGCATTCTTCTCTGCTCAGTAATCATGCCATAAATTCTATGTTCTGAAGCCTCCAAGCTCTCTCAGTAATATAGAGAGTCAAGTTGTCAGAATCCCCCAACATTTTTCTCTCTCAGATGCCTGACTCTTGCAGCTATTGGTGGGAACTATCCCCTGTGCTCCATTCCTTCATTTGAGCAGGACCTAGATTTTTACTTTTCCTCCCATGCAAACCAGGTGCCCTAGAGAAAGCCGACCCACATACTGCTACAGAGATGGTCATGATGGTTCTCCAAGTTGCTTAAGGTCTAATCCTTATAATGAACCCTTTATTCCATCACTCATCGTGGTTCTGCTCTTTTGATTGGACTCTGATATAGAGGCATGTGCACATTTCTTTCATTTCTCATATAGAAACCCACCTTATGCTTACTGGGATATAAATGGCTGACAACTTAAGATGTTACTCCTCCCAACAGTCCTGGTATTTCAACAATATGGTAAACATATAATGTAGAAAATGTATTGACTAAAGAATCTATATGTATATGAATTTTTACCTAATCATGGTTCCGCTCAAAATTAGTAGAGACATCTTGGTCAGAATCCTTAACCTGCCCTGGCTGGGGTAGCTCAGTGGACTGAGTGCCAGCCTGTGAACCAAAGGGTCACTGGTTCGATTCCTAGTCAGGGCACGTGCCTGGGTTGTGGGCCAGGTCCCTGGTTGGGGGCATGCAAGAGGCAACCAATTGATAATTCTCCTGTGCATTGATATTTCTCTACCTCTTCTCCCTCCCTTCCCCTCTCTCTCAAAAATAAATAAAATCTTAAAAAAAAAAAAGAACCCTTAACCTCTTTGGACTTTGGGCCTAGTTCAGTCATACACAAAGTGGGAATAACTTAGTGTGTTGGAAAGAACACTGGCTGGGAGATAGGAAGCCTAACCCTAGTTTCAATTCTGCCACAGAGCAGTTGTGTCATCCTGAGGAAGCCATTTGATGTCTGTGAGCTTCTGTTTTTTTTATTTCTAAAATGTGGAAGTTGGCCTATCAGATTAGAGGTCATCGAATTGGTGTATGCATACCTCTGCAGGTATGCAAAGACTTTTTAAGGAGTATAGGATCTCTCTAGTTTTAAGGAAACCAGTTTGCTCATCCTCAGCTTCTGCTTGCATACTTTCCAAGCTTTATGTAGATAGATTGTACTCTTCCACCTCTACTGCACACTTGGCTTTCTCTCTCCTTGTGTAAAATGGGCAAACAACTCTTCACCTATCCTAAATCTTATGATCCTATATTGCCCAGGGATATAAAGATACCCAGGGCCCAAATGATCATTTGGGGATATTGTTTGGGGGAGAAGCTGCTTTTATTGACGTATAAACATGTCATAGGGCATCTTGGAGTTTTTTGCCTTAAAGTTCTGAGAATGGTAGACAATCACATTAGAATTGGGGTATTTTAGTCTTTGTTGGGAGGCTCTGAAATCAAATATATTATAGAACATGGAGAAAAAGGTAATGACAAACTTATGTAGTGACCTACCTCTGCCCTCCCTGCCCACTGTCAGGGAACGCAGTGCTTTAGGCATACCTGTGAGAGTAAATTAAGGAGAGCAGTAATAAGACATATTCAATCCAAGAAATGAATTTTTGAGTTTTTAAACTATGACCTCATCATATATCTTGTATTTATATGCAGTTTTATTTCTGCTTGTCTGCATACTCGTATTTTATTAGCTGGAAAGAAGAGGAACTTAAAACAGCCGAAGCGTGTAGGTTAATGATGCTATTGCTTTTGTTGCAATGGCAATGTTTAGTGGGTTATTAGATTTTTCAGATTGCACTGGATGAAACCACAGATACAAATTATAGGTGATTTCTTTTAATAACAGTGTGAGTTATTGAATGGTTATCAAACCATATCATGAAATATTTACACCAGTCTTTTTATATTACCTTGTAAAATGTTTAATATTTTCTTTCCTATTAACACAAAATACATGTAGAACTGATTGGTTTTTAGTAATATGTATCTTATTTGTTACTAAATATGTAACATTTTATCATTCATATCTAAAAATATTTATGGAGTGGTTTCTGAATTAATTCCAAAAGCTGAACTCACCCAACACACATTTACTGAAGAAAAACTAAGTCCTTTTTCACACTCTTTGTTTCATCATGACTCATGATTTTAGTTACATAGTATCTGCATTGAAATGAATAAAATGAAAAATTAAGGATATTATTTTGAGGATTTCCTCTTTCCTGCCCAACATGTGAAGAGCTTAGAAGTTCTTACAACAAGAAAAAAGCTTAACAAACCAAAACTAACAACTCCTTTTAGATCCACTTAATAATTGAGTTCCAGGACACACCGTTGCCCCAAAAAGCAGACAAACAAGCAGGCTCACAGAATGGCAGCTCACAGGCAGCGGAAGGCCAGGGGCGGAGCCTCTCAGCTGAAGCCAGTGCTGGTGCAGCCCGCTGAACTGTGACCGATGACTTGCTGGAAACTGAAGTTGTCCATTATCGCGGGGGAGGGTGGTGCACAGTGTTTTCCTCCAGGAACCTTACTAAGTTCTTACAGTGAAGATCCATCAGGAAGATGGGAAATATATTTTGGAAATACATCCAGAATTTTATATTCTTCTTAACAAGTCCTGCCATCAAGGGAAATTATTTTACCAAAATGCACTGACTGGGGTTTTACCAAAGCCTACCTAAATGGAAGGGAAAGGAAACGTGCAATGCGGGCTCATTAAAAAAAAAAAAAATCTATGCAGGAGGTTGTCTTTTTGTTCTGTTGATGGTTTCCTTTGCTGTGCAAAAGCTTTTTAGTTTGATATAGTCCCACTTGTTTATTTTCTCTTTCATTTCCTTTGCCCAGGAAGATATATGAGAAAAAAAATATTGCTAAGAGAAATGTCTGAAATTTTACTGCCTAAGTTTTTCTTCTAGGAGTTTTGTGGTTTCAAATCTGATATTTAAATCTTTAATCCATTTTGAGTTTATTCTTGTATATGGTGTACGAAGGTGGTCCAGTTTCAATTTTGTGCATGTATCTGTCCAATTTTCCCAACACCATTTATTAAATAAATTGTCTTTACCCCATTGTATATTCTTGCCTCCTCTGTGAAATATTAATTAACCATATAGGCGTGGGTTTATTTCTGAGCTTTCTGGTTTGTTTTTGTGCCAGCCACATGCTGTTTTGATTACTATGGACTTGTAGTATAGTTTGTTATAGTTTATTTTTCTTTTTGAAGATTGCTTGGCTATTCGGGGTCTTTCGTGGTTCCATATACATTTTTGGGTTTTTAGTTCTAGTTCTGTGAAATATGCCACTGGTATTTTGATAGGAATTGCACTGAATCTGTAGATTGCTTTGGTTATTCCAGACATTTTAATGACATCAGTCCTTCCTGTCCATGAACCCAGTACATGCTTTTGTTTATTTATATTTTCTTCATTTTTTTCTTCAGTTTCTTAAATTTATTCTTAGAGTTTTTTTGGTGCATTTGTAAATGGGAATGTTTTCTTAGTTTCCCTTTCTGATAGTTCATTATTGGTATAGTCACTATGGAAACCAGTATGGAGGGTCCTCAATAAATTAAAAATGGAACTTTCTCATGACCTAGATATTCCACTTCTGTCTATTTATCTGAAAAAACCTGAAACACTAATTCAGAAGAATATGTGCACCACTATGTTCATGGCAGTGTTATTTATAATGGCCAAGCTATGGAAGCAACCCAAGTGCTCACTAATATATCAGTGGATAAAAAAGTGGTGGCACATATATAATGGAATCTTACTTAGCCAATAAAAATTAAATCTTACCACTTGTGACAGCATGGATGGACCTAGAGGGTACTATCCTAAGTGAACTAAGTCAGTCAGATAAAAGCAAACACCCTATGATTTTACTCATATTTGGAATCTAAAAATCAACCAAAAAATGGACAAACACAATTGAAACAGTCGTATAGATACAGAGATCAAACTGATGGTTGCCAGAGGGAAGGGGTTTGCGGGGCTGGGTGGAAAAGGTGACGCTATTGAGAAGTACAAATTGGTAGCTACCAAACAGTCACAGAGATATAAAGTACAGCACAGGCAATACAGTCAATAATACTGTAATAACTGTGTATAGTGCCAGGTGGGCCCTGGAAACATCAGGGGGACACTTTGTAAAGTAAGTGATTGTCTAACCATTACGCTACACTTCTGAAACTAATACAGAGTGATATGGAGTGTTGAACTGTAATTGCAAAATAAAATTAAAAAGGCAAGATCTAATTACAGAACTATATACAATACTTCCCCTCTGCCTCAACACCCTATCAGTACATCAACGGGACTTCTTTCTGTTAACAGAGGATTACAGCTCAAAGAATTGCAAACCTCACACCTATTTGAGGAAACTACTGGGACACAAAGGGATAGCAGGGAAACAAAACCAAAAATAGTGAAGGAAATGTCAGTCTCCGACACCACAGCTGTAACAGACGCACAGCTGTACGCACAGCTGTACGCACAGCGCACAGCGTGGTCCTGAGCCAGAGGAACGTGAAACCTTACACTACAGGCCTGTCTGCCTCAGTTTGCTTACTCAGTATATTGTGTCCAGCTATTAATAGAAAATTACAAGGTCTACCAAAAAGGAAAACAAACAAACAAACAAAAATGCCCCCAAATTTGAAGAGACCGAGCAATCATCAGAAACATACCTGGTAGGGTTGTTGGAATTATCAAACTAGGAATTTCAAAAAACTGCGATTAATAAGCTAAGTACTCTAATGAGTAAAGTAGACAGCATAAAGGGGTAGATAGAAGTCTTTAGAAAAAACCAAACAGAAATGACAGAGATCCTAAACTCTAACAGAAATGAAGAGTGCCTTTGATGGGCTTATTAGTAGGCTGGAAACAGTCAAGGAAAGAATTTCTGAGTTCGAGTAGATCTCAATAGAAATTTCTAAAACCAAAAATCAAAGAGAAAACAGACATTAAAAAAAGACAGGACAGAATATCCAAGAACTGTGGGACAACTATATAAGGAACCATGTATATGTAATGTGAATACCAGAAGAAGAAGAGAAAGGAAAAGAAAGGAAATATTTGAAGTAATAGAGGCTTAGAATTTTCTAAAATTAATGACAAACACAAACCACAGATCCAGGAAGCTCAGAGAACACCAAACAAGTAAATAACTCCCCAAAATCTATACCTATGCATGTCATATTCAAACTGCAGAAAATCAAAGATAAAGAGAAAATCATGACAAGCCAGAAGGGGAAAAAATACCTTACCCATAGAGGAACAAGGATAAGAATTATATCAGATTTTTCTTCAGAAACCAAGCAAGCAAAGAGGGAATGGAGAGACATATTCAAAGTGTTGGAGAATATTTCTACATCATAGTAAACCTTCTTGACTACTTTTTCTATCGTAGAAGTTGCTGTGGTACACTGTGCTTTTGGTGGCCTCCAATAAATCATGCTTCCCAGTACTCTGTTTCATGGTCCCCTTCCACATTGACCCTGGGCTTGGCCACTGGTTTTGGTGATGGTTGTTAAGTGGTGCTTAGGTTCTAGTGATTAGTTTTAGCCAATGAAACATTAGTAAGCCTAGTACAAGGCTTGATCAATGTGGCACACTGGGGTGTATTTTCTTGAAGCTTCACGTGGAAACAGCTTTGCTCTGAGGAGGCCAAGCAGACACCTGGAGAGACCCACATCAAGAACTGAGGCCCCTGGCCAACAGCCACACCTGAGCCCTGAGCCTGCAGTCAGCGCCTCCTGCCTGTCACGTGGATGAGGCCATTTCAGACCCTGCAGCCCTTCCAGAGCTCATGAAGCCAAGGAACCACCTGATTAACCTACAGAATCACAGAAAATAGCAAATTGTTATTTTAAACCGCTAAGCTTTATGGTGGTTTGATATGTAGTAATAGACAGTAAAAATGAATACATTTTATAATTTATTTCTTACTATAGTTTATAACATTCCTGGAAGCATATATGAAAGTCAGATTTTTCCCGAGGAGTAAGTGTGATTTGGCTGACTGCTTTGCCCATGAATACTAGCTTTCCTCTACACTTAAAAAATGTATAATTAATGATCATTTCATAAGTCTTAGAAGAGTCTTTTTGGTAATCTTCCCAGGAACTGAGAAAATGAATGACTCAAATCACTGAGTAACAGGATCCTTTCGAAAGTCATGTGGCTCTTAATGCTTTGCTTTCAATAAAACGGAAGGAGGAGGGGATTAAATTGTTTCTAACAGGGTGAATCACTGTGTGATTTTTAGCATTTAACTCAAAACGAATTCACTTACTTGAATAACACTGCTGTAACAAGACTTTTTAAAAAGGAAAAAAGGCAAGACTTTTCCAAATGTGAACAAGATTTCTTAACTTATTTATAAAAACAAAAACAGAAGTAGTTGGTGTTGAACTCTGTATCATTCTAGCAATAAGTCACTCACCCATGGACATACAAAGTAAATGGGAAAGAAAGAACAGCCTTCTCTCATTAAAGAATTCATTTCTGGACATTTTTAACTTATTTTGTTTTGATTTACTATATAATAATAATTTCTGTGATAACCGAGTCTCGAATATTTTACCATTTAGAGAATTTCTTTGGTCACAGAAAATATCTTACTTCAGTTAATAAGCATGTGTGGGAGAGAAATATAAGTGGTCGATTAGATATTTTCAATTATGGAAATATACTTTAGAAACAAGCTTCAGAGGGAAAACAAGAATAATAATTTTCCAACCAAATGTAAAGCTTATTCATTGCATTTTTAATAAAATCTGCTAATTTCTTAATTTATAAATTTTTAAACCTCTGGGAAGATTTTAAAAATAGTATAAAAAACCCTTGAATAATTCACCAATCGTTTAAATTTTTGCCTCACTTGCCTTTGGCTCTCCCTTTGAATGTGTCTAGGGATGTGCGCATGTACATTTTTGTGCCTGCCACTTGAAGCTAAGTTGTGGACACTTTTAAATATTTCAGCATGGACAATACCACTGCCATATCTAAGAAAATTGGAAAATTAACAATTTTCCATAATATGAGTTGTCTGAGAACTACCTTCTACAGCGGTAGATTATTTTTCCTTTTTTTGATCCTAGCATTCAATGCATTGCATTTGTTGTTGTTTGTTTTTTTAGTTTCTCTCTTTCTTTCTTTAATCCTCACCTCAGGAACATTTATTGATTTTAGAGAGAGAGGAAAAGAGAGAGAGAGAGCAAGAGAGAGAAACAGCGATGCAACAGAGAAACATCGATCAGTTGCCTCCTGTACACACACCAACCAGGCACTGAACCCTCAACCAGGTATGTGCCCTGACCGGAGAGCGAACCAAAACCTTTCGGTGTGTGAGATGATGCTCTAATCAAGCCTCCCAGCCAGTTTATTATTCAGGCTTTTTCCATTTAGAAGTTTGTGCCCCCTACCGTCAGTTATTTTTTTGTTTGGTTTTGTTATTTAGTTAGTCACATATATTTTTTTAAAGTAGAAGATCATAAGGACTATAATAATGTAGCATTTAGATTCCTAGAATTTAATAATTTTGTTTTTAAATGTCAATATTTATACTATGCGAAAAAGCACATTTTTATGACTGTGTAACTTGAAGGTTTAATTAGTCAAACTTGGAAAATGCTAGATGGCAACTTTAAATCAATGAGAGTCCATAGTTTTTAAACAATTCTTTTAGGTAATAGCAAGCAAAAATATATCTGGAAACCATTGGATGAAATAATTTTGAGATTATTTCCAACTCTAAAACTTAGGTACTTTATCTAACTTATCTCACATAACTCACACAAAGCTGTCTGTGGTGGTTACTAATCCATTTCCTTAATGGGGAATCTTGTGTCTCAGATGAGTTAAATAATTTACACAAATTTACAACGTCGGAAAGTGCCAGGGCCGAGACTTGAACTGGCTCTGCCTATTTCTGAATTCCCCACTCGTTCCTCTCTGTCATTCACCTGTGGAAGGGATAGGGCTCAGGGCATGGAAATTAGGAAGCAAAACAGCAAGACAAAATCAAAGCCCAGTCAGAACAAGGGGTCAACAGGGAGAGGGCAGAGACATATGAAAAGATGCTCAGCATCACTAGCCATCAGAGAGATGCAAATCAAAACCACAATGAGATATCACGTCACGCTGGTGAGCATGGCCATTATAAACACATCGACAAACAAGTGTTGGAGAGGATGTGGAGAAAAGGGAACCCTAGTGCACTGTTGGTGGGAATCAGTATGGAATTTCCTCAGGAAACTAAAAATGGAGCTGCCTTTTGACCCAGCAATTGCACTGCTAGGATTATATCCCAAGAACTCTGAAACACCATTCCAAAAGAACCTATGCACCCCAATGTTCATAGCAGCACAATTTACAATAGCCAAGTGTTGGAAGCAACCTAGATGCCCATCAGTAAGTGAATGGATCAAAAAACTACGGTACATATACACAATGGAATTCTATGCTGCAGAAAGAAAGAAGGAGCTCCTACCCTTTGCAACAGCATGGATGGAACTGGAGAGCATTATGCTAAGTGAAATAAGCCAGGCGGTGAAAGACAAGTACAATTTGATCTCACCTTTAACAGGAACCTAAACAACTAGACAAAAAAGCAAACAAAATATAA
>PVKM010049061.1:0-11037 GCA_004027735.1 Carollia perspicillata
AAAGTGTATCCTGGTTTCTGAAAGCCTTTCGGCAATTTCCTGATACCTGTTAGAGTTCCAACAAGGTAATTGCCCTTCTCTTGACAGTGGTAGAAATTACAGCCCAGCCAAATTTCAACTAGCAGGGATATTTTTGTAAATGTAGAATTTGGCCCTGTAAATTCAACAAAGCCAAGCCAACATAACAGTTCAACAAGATATGCCAACAATTTTCACAAGTATAATACCTGAGGTGACTGAACAAAGTTCTAACTCATATAATTTTAGAATTTGTAGATCATCTACCACCTTCCCTTCAGCTAAACACCATAAAATGATATTCATGAAGTCTAGAGATTTGTTAATGACTTGCCCGTCAATGTCCATGCAGTTACTAGGTTGAGAAGTCAAAACTAGACACTAGTTCTTTTGAGTCTCATTGAAGAGCTGTCTTTACTACCCTGTCCCCTACTGTTCAATGTTTCAACCAGAAGCAATCTACATCAGGGCTCACCAAACTGCCCCTGTTCCTGTATTGCCTGCAAATTACAAATATTTTTTACAAATTTAAGTAGCTTAAATATAAAAATAAGGATAGTATTTTGAAACATAAAATTATATGGAATTCAAATTTTAGGATCCATAAAGTTTCATTGGAAAACATCCATTCTTTTGTATATTGTCTATGACTGCTTTTACTTTATAATGGCAAGCAAATCATTGCAGCAGAGACCAAATGGCCCACAAAACCCAAAATATTTTGTGTCTGTCACTCCAATGAAAGTTTGCTGATATAGACAAGTACTTGCCATCACAGCAACTTGGGAAAAAGAATCCTGTAGATTTAATACCATTGTCCAGGTTTCCTAATCCAATGCATATCAGCATACATCAAACTTTACTCTCCTTAACTTACTTTGTTTAGACTAAAAATCCTGTTCCATCCAAATATAGTAAGGGACAGATTAATTTTCATTGACATAGGCACTTGAGTATATCCTTGAAAACCACTGATATCAACTTGAGGAAGACAAAGGATATTGTCAATATCGACTACTAACTTCCCACATTCATGTGATGGTCTATGGGAATAGGAGCATTTGGGAGGCAAAAGTACTACTTAACAGAACTATGACACTTACCCATTTATTCTTTACCCTTTTTATAATGCAAAAGAGTTAGATGGTTGTATTATCAAAGCCATTTTTTATCATCTTGGCATTTGTGTTCCTTCTAATGCACAGGACAAAACCTAAATATGACTTTTCACAAGGTGCTGACTAGCACAATTAAGAAGCCAAGTTGCAGAGTCGAGGAATTTATCAAAACTACTTCTATTTTTTTTCTACCTATTTTGTGTGTCTTTCCTACTCCTTCAGGGCAAAGACCTGTTTATATTTTCTTTAACTATACACCAGCTTGACACACTGTGTAGTGTGAGTATATTTTAGTAAGCCAAGAAGGAGTAGGATAAGCTCTACAAATAAAAAGTGGGAACTGAAAGACTACACAGGAGCCTATAAATTAATTTCAAATCCATGCTACCAGGTAGAACTTGCCCATTTTTTCATACACCACGTCTAGATGTAATTCTCTGCTGTTTCATGGAAGTAAAATTGAGAAAGGATCAGGAAATCACAACTGAGTGTTGACAAGGTGCCTAGTGTTTAATTTAACATCCTTTTATAAAAAAGCATGCCAAAATCCAAAAGTCTCGATAACTTTCCCAATCACATAACTAATAAGTGAAAAGGCCAGGTCATTCACAAACTCAAGTGTGAGAGACGTGTCCAAGTTCTTTCAAATAAAAATAAGTTAAAGTTAACTCTAAGCCCCCAATGCAGCTGTTCCATTTTCAGTCCATGTTGGGGCTCCCATTCATCAAGAAAGAGCAAACATGCAGGGGTGTCCAGTCCGCAGCCCACAGGCTGCATGAAGTCTAGGATGGCTGTCAATGCGACCCAACACAAAATATAAATTTACTTAAAACATTATGAGGTTTCTTTTGTTTTCATTAGTGTTTGCGTATTTAACATGTGGCCCAAGACAATTCTTCTTCTACCAGGGCGGCCCAAAGATGCCAAAAGGTTGGACACCTGTGTTATGGTATTATGCAGCTCCCAGACACCAGGGCTGTCTCCACTGTCTTTGGTCTCCTGTTGAGAGGCCTACTGTTTCAGTGAACACAGTCCTTGTGGTCCAGCAGTCTAGATATTTCTGTCCCATGCTGAGGGCTGTGGCATGGCTGGTGTGGATAGAAAGCCCAGTGTCCAGCATTCAAGCTACTCCTATGCACCTTGCAGCTTTCCCCAAGCTGCCACCAAGACATGCACATGGATCCATTGACCCCAGTCCTGATCAAATGTCTCTCACCCTCTTTGTTTCTCAGACACCATATTTTCTTTATTTTGAGTATGCCTAGTGTAACTCCTTCAATTTGTGTAAGCTTTTTCCAGAGACAGGAAGGAAGCGATTTTGACTGTGAGCCCTCTATCAAGAACCTCTCCAGAAACACAGGACTAAATAGTTCCTGGCTACCTACAAAAAAAAAAAAAGGAAGAAAAAGAGCTATTTAAGAAGAACATGTATAAATTATTATTTCAAATTGCCCTATGATTTTCTTAGCAATAAATCTTTATAAACATACAGATGCTTAGGACCCCTTCCTTAGGCCAGACTGGAAACTGCCCTGGAACAGTGACGGAGAGTTCTTTCTCTAGAGCTGGACATGCTGAATCTGAATCTCGGTTCTTGGCTTACTAACTGTGTAACCTTGGGGAAGTCTCAATCATTGATGTCCTTATCTGTAAAATTGGGATAATAGCAGAACTACCCTCAAAAAGTTGTATGGCATTTAGCTGAGATAAATCTCGAGGTATTTAGTATGGTAGGTTGACATGTCATTAAGTAGGTAGCCTGCACTTATTAGCTGTGTCCTTTAGACAAGTGACATCATTTTCTGTTATTTTCTCATTGATAAAATAAGAACAAGGGTGATCATTTCATAGAGTTTGCGCAGTTCTGATAATTAAATTAAATGATCGTGGTACCTTGGGGACACACATTATAAGTTGCTTCATTATACTTTCTTCTACTTATTTTGTTTTAGGGGTTGGATTTAATAGTGAGAAAATCAAATCTGAATTAGTTCTATACAGTGGATAATACTACTATATTAATGATAATAGTACTATAATTACATAAGATAATTTCTTGTTTTTAGGAATTATATGCTGAAATATTTAGGGATAAATGGGACAGCATGATTGCAGTATACTGAGTAGTTCAGAAAAATTACATATATATGTAATATGTATGTACATGTATGTGTGTGCATTTATATATGATATATGTGCATACATGTGAGAGATACATTTAAGAAAATATAGTAAAATAAAAGCATTTGGAAAATCTGAGTGAAAAGTATCTAGAGATTATTGGTACTATTGTTACAACTTTTCTGTAGGTATGGAATTACATGAAAATAAAACATTATAAAAAAGACAGTACAATGATAAGAACATAAATTTAGTGAGCATGATAACAGAGGTGAGATAGAGGTCATCATTTGGTCTGTTTAAAAATGCTCCTTTTATCAGGATTTTTTGTGGCAGGAAGGGTCATGATGATTATATTTCCATGTTTGTATCGGATTCTAATTATTACTAATGCTTTAACCAGCCAAGAGGTGGAAAATGGTTTGTTTAAAATGAAGGCCTGGGTGGGCAGATAAAAGCTGTTCCTTCTATTTCGTGAGGATGGGAGTTCTCTTAACCCCACAGCAGTGGCCTATGTACAGTATAAAAGTATGTTCTAGACCCATTTTAGATACTACGTGTGGCTTTTTCACACTTATTCTGAATGTTTCACAGAAAAACAAAGCTACTAAAGAGACGTAGTAGCTCTGTAACCCACACCAGACTGGACGCAATGGAATAAGAAAGAAAGCAAGGTATTCTAAGAGCTTTTGAGTGATGAGCTGGAAAGTAGGATTCTTTAGGTAGAAGCATTGATACTGGTTTTCACAGGAGCCACCAGTTCAAGCACAGTGGCTTAGATGTGTGCTGATCATCACAGCATAACTAGGACAGCCAGGTGATCCAGCTGGCCAGTTGCCCTGATAAATAATAACCTGCTCCTAGGTCAAGTCTAAGGGACAATCTACAAACAAGATACTCTGAACAAAAAGTGACTACAGTCACAGTGTTGAAGATAGTCCTCACATGTGCCACACAGGAAGAATTTGTGGTTGTGAAACAGGATTGTTAGTAACACCCACACTCTCTACTATATTAATCTGTGTCAATACGAAGACACACTCTTTACAATTAATCAAGTGTCTATAGGAATCTATACATTCTAACTAAAATTTATTAGCCAGTCGATGTCAACAAAATCCAGAAGTACGTCATCCATAAACATAGCGTTGGTACTTTTATCATGAATCTGATTTTTATTGATTTGACTGATAGTAGCAAACTCAGTATTTGATACATGAAATAATGCTGAGAACTCTCAAGAGAATACATCCAGCTTGTATTTATTCCTTTATTCAGTGTCCCATTGGATAAATAAACCTTCAGGATGAGAACAAGTGTCAATATATGCACAACACAGCAATTCACAGAACCTTTGTCACTGCCAATCTATGACTGTTATTGACCTTCATTGCTGGAGGCTTCTTCAGATATGGGTATTTTCAAACTGGCTCTCACTGCCTAGCCACAATGTTGTCCTAGTGTCACATGGTTCTTGGCCTTCTCCTCTGTGCCATCAAATACTCTAGGCTCAGTTCGGTCTTCATTCTCCATCAGAAGATAGCATGCAACTCAACAAGCACTTATTATGTGTCAGTATTGCATAGGAACTGTGGTCACCAAAAGGAATATTTTAAACACAGTGACCATACCCTGAGGGCTCTTCTGTAATAAAGAAGATTGCCCCTTGCACATCCTCAGTTCAAGCTAATAAATGCTATAAGAGTGATGTGATCTCAGAAGAGACAATGACCAAGTTTGTCTGGCGAAGTTGAGAACAGAATCCCAGAGAAGAGGTCACTGTTTGGTGGATCTCACAGAGTGAGTGGGGGCTGCAAGAAGACAGGTGTGGAGGAAAGAGCATGCCCATTGTCAGGGGAACCTGCAATGGCACCTTTCCCAGCCTCTCCAGAAACTGCAAGTCCACTCAGCTGTTTAGTAAAAAAGCTGGAACAAGAACCCAAGTCTCCTTGTGTCCAGGCCAGTGCTCTTTTCACTATGTATTCTCAGGGCCATTTCATTTGGGATGCATTTCTTGTTAGATAAAAACAAATCTGACAAATAACTGTGTGACCATGGTTTATCTTTCAATTTCAGTTTCTCTTTTTATTCCATAATATATCTTCGATAATAAAAAAGTTTCAAATTACAATTCAAAGTTTTAACATTTCCCCCAAAATCTTGAGTAAAATTGACTTTGCTGGAATACTTGCTTTACTATGGTTTCTAATTGAAAAACGAATTATGGTTTGAGAAAGAAGGCCTCTAGCCATCTGTTAGATGACAGTGTCATTCCTCAGGAAAGACAAAGATTGAACATCAAATGTCAACTTCCATATTAAGTGCAAAATGAAACTGAACCATTCAGTGCCTTCTACAGTTTAATGCCTCAGCATTTGAGCATAGTAAGCAAGCTAATTTACCAATTTAAGTAATTTCTGATATCACATTATGTTTAGTAAAATATGTTGACCATTAGGCTTAAAGAAGCATGTTTATAATATTTCTGAATATGCTAACAATATTGCTTTAACTTAAATTTGAGTTAAATCTGGCTCCTACATTCCAAATTACAGCATCTCTCCACTTATACATTTTTCTGTTCTGTTAAAAGTATCATCTAAAGCAGTACTGTCCAATAAAATTATGATACAAGTCACCTGTAATTTAAATTTTTCTAGTAAAAAATTAAAAACATTTTTAAAAGTTTTAAATTCATCTTTATATTTTCTACCCAATATGTCCAAAATAATATCATTGAAACATGTAACCACTATAAAAATATTGATGAGCTATTTTACATTATTTGTGTTGTACTACCCTCTTCAAAATGGTGTATATTTCACCCTTATAGCACATCTCAGTTCAGACATTACATTTTCATTGAGCAAAGTGAAACAAGTGGAATGTAACCCTATCAAAATAATAAAGTTGCATTTCATGGAAATATAGGGTCCGGCAGAAGTAAGGCCTGATAGAGTGTAGTTGATAGGGTAATAATATGGGTGTAATAATTCATAGTTTCAATTTGGACATTTCACCTAAAATGTCATATGGTGTGCTTGAGTGCGATAGTGTTATGTTATGGAATTACATGCTTATGATATTGTAATAAAGATTTTGCAATAACAAAGGGGTGTTATTTGTGCTGGACCCTGTATTTTACAGTGCTTCAGTATGAACATTTAAATTCAGTTAAATTAAATTTAAAACTCAGTGTTTCTATTTCACTAACCACACGTAGTCAGAGGCTACCAGATGGGGCACTGCCGACCTAGAAGTCAGAGTTGTGGCACACGGAAAACTGTGGGAGCTCTAGGCTTACTCTCAGCCACGCAGGAGGGGATTGTGTGTGGAAACGGGTTGGAGAGTAAGCATATAAAAACAGCAGGAGGTAAACACATGAACTTTGGAGTTAGACTAGATTATCTCTGTTGCTTTTTTCTTTGACCTTTTTTACACTTTAGCTTTCTTAACTATAAAGTAGTAATACCTGCATTATTGGGCTATTAAGATTAAATGATATAACTTAAATAGTGAGCTTTGAAATCTGGCACATTCCAAAGGTTCAAAAAAGTATAACTGGCATTATTAGTATTCATGTAAGTCATGGGATCTGCTTGCATTTAAGTGTGGGGAACCTTTGAGTAATTTAATTAATTATTTGCAGGATGTAGGGTATGGAGGGAGAGAAATTGTGGCATTTTTCTGTAATTTTTATTGTATCATAAGGTATTTATATAGAAAAAGTGCACCAATCACAAGTATACTGCTCAATGGATTTTCACAAAGCAGACACAACTGTGAAACGAGCACCCACATCTAGAAATAAAATACTTAGAGACTCTCAAAGCTCTTCTCATGCTCCCAATAAAAGAAACCACCATTCTGACTTCCAACACTACAGGTTAGTTTTCCCTGTAAATTTTATGTAAATAGACTCATACAGCCTGTATATGTATCTGACTTCTTTCACTCAATCACCAAGTTGTGAGGCTTAGACTTTTTTATGTTGTTGCGTGGGGCAGTAATTTGTTCTTTCTCATTGCTATGTTGAATTCCACCATATAAATAACCCCATGATGCATTTATCCATTTTATAGTAGATAGACATTTGGGTTGTTTTACATTGGAACTATAGCAAATATACCTGCTGTGCACACTCTTATCTAGGTATTTTGGTAACGGGTATGTACTGGGATCTGAGTTTTCATTCTTGGACTTGTTGAACGAGAAGACTTACTCATCATATTATTTCATGTGCAGGAACCTTGGATAAGCATAAAGAGTTGGAGGACCTTGTGGCTAAGTTCCTGAATGTAGAAGCCGCCATGGTCTTTGGGATGGGATTTGCAACTAACTCAATGAACATTCCTGCTTTAGTTGGAAAGGTAAGAATTTGTCAACATAATTGTCTTCTGCTGTATTATTCCCAAAAATTGTACCTCTTGAGAGGCTCCTTTGTTAGAGGTATGGCTCAGAAGGTCCTTTTCTGAGAAAAAAACATATGGGATGTCTAGCTTTTTAAATATATGTAACATCTTAGTCCAGCAAATCTCTTCATCACAATACTCTGGTTATAGAATTACAGCCCAGATGTTCGTCAAATTTCATCTTCCATGACGGTTTATCAAACCCAATTAAATTTTTAGGCTCTCAAGTGACTGTCTGTAATGTAGCCAAAACTTATTAAGCATTTATTTGAATAAAACACTGTGCTTATACCATTAATTTATTTATTCATTTATCTAATAAATCCCTGACTGAGAATCTACTATACCTGTTGTGAGGTAAGATACAAGACATCAAAGATGAACAAGACTCGTGCCTTGTAAATCTATGCAGTTTACATTCTAGTGAGAGGAAAATCACACCAGATAAAGTAGGATGACTGCCACAGAAAAGGCATGTATGTATATACATGAGGAAGGACAAAAAGTTGCCCCCAAATTGTTCTTGAGAAAGCCTGTGTAAAGTGGGTAACATTAGAACTGATGTTCTTTTAAGAACTGTTAAGATAGATAACTGTTAAGATAGATAAGTTATTTTCTTCTGACAAGGAAGAAAAAACAGCATGCATAAAGCCCCTTCTAGTTTTGGAAGAACTAGAGTATAGGGTAGTCGATGAAGAAGAGCCCAGAATGAAGACAGAGGCCAAATTGCAAAAGGTCTCACAGTACAGATCATTAAAATGTCGGAAATTCTTCTGGAAAAAATGGGAAGTTGGTTGGTTCACTTCAAGTGAAAGCAATTGTCATAACCACATTTGTGTTTTTTTAAAAACTGTTGACTCATGACGACTAAATATAGTGTATGGTTTTTTATTGCATTATGCATTTTAAAATAGAAGGAAATAATGCAATAAAAATAAAATAAATTTAAAAATTAAAAGTAATGTAAAAATACATAAACACATAAATAAATAAATGTATATGTACATATAAATACATAAATAAATATTAGAACTAGACTAAGTTCTTTGGGACCAATATTTTTATGAGGTGTGGCTACTCACAAGGGTTGGTTCTCATGTATAAAAAGCACTATAAATGACTCAGTCAATGCAGTGAACCAAATTCACAATTTCTACCTAAATCTTTTCTATCTAGTGGATGCTGGTAGTGGATAAAATACCTGACTAAGAATAAAAACAAGAGGGAAATAAAACATCTGTAAAGGACATTAAGACATTATTAGAACAGCTAGGGAAATGTGACTTTGAGCTGTATATTAAATGTTAGCATTACATAAATGTTTGATTTCTTGGGTGTCACATATGGCATTGTGATTTTGTAGCAGCATATTCTTCTTCTCAATAAATACATGCTACAGAACTTCTGGGTGAGGTATTATGAGGTTTATAAGTAACTCAAGTGTTCACCAAAAAAATAATAAATTTGCACACATGTCAGGAATATAGAATATGGGAATGTTTCTGGCTCCTGTCTCAAAAACTTAAAACATGTTATGTTTCCAAAATATAAGGAAGAACTCGTTGATTCAGGGTGGCCTTGAAAGACAAATGGCAACCAGAGTTTGTCTCTTCATTTTTGGTATGGTTGAGCAATTTCATAATTTAAAAATTTTAATTGAAAATGAAAAATCCTTTTACAAGCTGTAATTTATAAGCAGTACATTGAATTGGGATTTTCCACCTGCCTCAGAGTGAGTTGCCACTCATACTTTTCCAAATGTAGTGTTTTTAACTGCAAAGCAGTGGTACTCCTGTTATATGGAGATCCATACAGTGAAGAATGAGATTCAGTAATTCCACGTTCTCACCAACACTTGTTGATTTATTGATGATACCCATTGTGACAGGGGTGAGAAGATGTTTTATTGTGGTTTTAATGTGGTTGTAATGATTAGTGACATTAAACATCTTTTCATATGTCTATTGACCATCAGTATGTCTTCTTTGGAGGAATGTCTATTCAGGGCCTTCTATTGCCCATTTTTTAATTAGTTCATTTTGATTTTTTGGTGTTGAGTTTTATAAATTCTTTATAAACTTTGAATATCAACCCCTTATCAGATGTATCATTGGCAAATATGTTCTCCCATTCAATGGGATGTCTCTTCATTTTGTTGATTGTTTCCTTTGCTGTGTAAAAACTTTTCAATTTGATGTAGTCCCATTGGCTTATTTTTCTTTCATTTCCCTTTCCTAAGGAGATATATCATAAAAAATATTGCTGTGAGAGATCTCCAAGATTTACTGCCTATGTTTTCTTCTAGGATTTTTATGGTTTTGAGTCTAACTTTTAAGTTGTTAATCCATTTTTTAGCTTAGTCTTGTGTATGGTGTAAGAATATGGTCTAGTTTCACTTTTTTGCACATATCAGTCTAATTTTTCCCCAAACCATTTACTGAATACACTACCTTTACCCATTGGATATTTTTGCCTCCTTTGTCAAATATTAATTGACTGTAAAGGCAAGGGTTTATTTCTGGGCTCTCTATTCCGTTCCATGGTGATGGAAGGAAACTTGACCTGGCATGGTGAACACACAGTACAGTGTGCAGAGGATGTGTTGTGGGATCATATACCTGAAATCTGTATAGTTTTGTTAACCAGTGTCACCCTCAATATATTCAATAAAAAGGAAAAAGAGGATGAGAATTGAAAAATAAGAGTTGGAATTGTCCTGGAAAAAAGATCCCTGCTTTTCAGAAGAAATACACCAAAATGGTCCCAAATAATCCATCATGGGATTGAAGCATCCCAGCAAGTCCACAACCCACCCAAAAGTATATCAGTTTTCCTGTCAAAAATCAATTCTTTAGACAATAGCTGATGCTTAACCAAGATCTTAAATGACCTTCTCTGCAGAAAATTATATACAAACACCTAAAGATGTAGTCCCTTAAAACAATCCCCATCTCCATCAGCTAAATCTTATATAGCATTTTATTCATATAGACACCAGGTTAAATTCTTGAGCTTTTAAAATTGAAGTGGTTTGCAAATCTATGTTTCAAGTCTCAAGTATCTTCCTGCTTCCACATGTTGTTCTTCCTTAATTTTATTTATTGATCTGTGTTTTGTGTGCTTCTTTTCTTAACAGGGATGCCTCATTTTAAGTGATGAGTTAAACCATGCATCTCTTGTGCTTGGAGCCAGACTCTCAGGTGCAACCATAAGGATCTTCAAACACAACAGTGAGTATCAATATATTTATCCAAGATGCACTGCTTGTTTCTAGAAGAAAGTAAAAATGACTGTTGGGGCCTTGTTCTTGCTCTTCAAACTGGAAGCTTAGCCTAGTGAAACACAATTATGTTTATATTCACTACTGA
>PVKM010049062.1:0-11028 GCA_004027735.1 Carollia perspicillata
GATGAGACCCCAAGCAGCCAATGCTTTGATTTTGGCTTTGGAAGTTATGAAGCAGAGAAATCAGTTGTGCCCACCTTGATATCTGGATGAGCAGTGAGATAATTTGTTATTTTAAGATGCCAAGTGTGGAGTAAATCTGCTTTGGAAGCAGTAACAAACTAATACAAAGAGACAGAGTAAGTTGCTCAAAAAAAAAAACAAACCGCAGACATTTGTCTTAAATTATTTATCCTTCGTATAACATCTACCTCTTTCCTTTTCAAGATCCAAATTTCAGGGCCTGTTCAGAGTCTCTCTTAAATTCTGATGTTGTAATTGTTCCTCCCTCCACTCAAACTGCATTTACAATAACAGCTACACGATTTAGAATTTGATCATATTCTCTCTTGACTATTTCTGAGTTTCTGTATTGACAAGTTGTCTTCTCAGTAAGATTATTCATTCAATCTAGGTATGGACACCCTCAATATAGTATAAGACTTTCTTTTCAATACACTTCAGGAAGATACAAAAGGGTAAATGTTGGGAAAGACTGAATAAAATACTTATCAAGAAACCACTGGGATACTGGTACCAATGTTTATATACAATTCATTCGCTGTCATTTATTCAGCTATGATCATTAAAAGTAGTGTCAAAGACAAATACCACATGATTTCACTTATATAAGGAATCTGAAAAACAAAATAAATGAACACAAAAAACCCTGGAGATGGACTTATAGATGCAGACTACACGTTGATAAATGCCAGATGGGAGGGAGGTTGGGGGTATGGGCGAAATGCGGAAGGGATTAAGAAGCACAAATTGCCAGTTATGAAAATAATCATGGAAATGCAAAATATGGCACAGAGAATATAGTTAATAATGTTGTAATAATTATGATGTACGGTGTCAGATGGGTACTAGATTATTGCTGTGATCACATTGTAAGTTTTATGAATGTCAAATCACTATGTGGCACACCTGATACAGTATAATGTTGTATGTCAGCTGTAATTGGAAAATGAAAAAATATAAAATAAAATGTAAAAAATTTAAAAAGAGTAGCCTCTGCATGGGGAAACTTGAAATCACTCTCCTGAATCTTCCTCCTTGTACTGTGCCTTCATCTCTCATTTTGCTTTGTGATGTCTCATTGCTGCAGGGTCTCTCAGTTCTGTGTTCAGCCCTGACTCAGCGCATGCTCTCTACTCATACTGCGGATTCACCAAGTTTCCCTCCCTCCTGTTTACACACACACACACACACACACACACACACACACACACACCCCAAGGATGTTTGCCTCTGATTTCTATTTAAGAGCAATGGATACTCCTCCAAATAGATACAATTTTATCTGATGTGCACATTTCAAGAAAAATTTTGGCATAACGAAAGATTATTTGGAGGCCGCCTGTTCTAGATAGAATTCTGATTGCAGTTATTTTAGCTTTCTGTTGATATTTGTTTGTGGTTGTATACCATTACTGTGATAAAAGAAATAGCAGAAGAAAGAATGAATGAATAAAAGGATGAAACTCATAATAATTTTAAAAAATGGAAATTTACAGCCTAATAATTTTTGAAATCATTTTTATTAGTTTGCCTATTACCTAAGGGTTTTCACATACTAATAAAAAATAAAGCTACAGTTAATTCTTCAAAGACCCTCTCTAAATTATTAACTAATGGGATATTTTTTCCTTTTAACATAATACTCCTTTTCATTCCCTTACTTGCCATAACTTACTGTTACAAAACATCAAACCATCTGTCAATCTAAAATGATTTTTTTAAGTTTTATGTCATTTTTATTGTATTTTTATTACCATTTACCACCCACACTTCTTTCAATACAAATAGCTTGAAAATTCGTAGATATAAAGGACACATAACACTTGTCAAAAATATTCCCTATTCATGAAAGCATAAAACGTAAACAATTCTAAAACAAAAGCAGTGATTAATATACTCTATCCTTAGCTAAATTTATCCTTAATGGGGTACTTGTGATGTATATTCTCTCAATATTTTGTCAATATCAGGCTTACAAAAACAGCAGAGTAGATATAAACAAATCATATATGTGTAAATTAGATCCTGAAACAGCTGTACAGACTTAACACTCACATGTATTTTTATTTATATATGAGTTATTCATCATTTTGATAAAATGACTCATATAAAATCTGCCAGATAATAGCAGTATTAGGAAAATAATCTTTACAAAGTGTTAAACTGTTCAGTGATTTGGAAGATTATCCTAATATGATCCTGTCTTCAGAAATTTTAACAGATTAAATAAGAGAGAAAAGAAGGGAAATGAGGAAGGGAAGAGAAAGAGAGAGAGAAGGAAATTGCTGGTGGAATAATTGATAGGAAAATATTTTCATCTGTAATACATAGCCTTTATTATTCAAGGAAATATTACTGGCTGTTTATTAAGATTCATGGCTGGTTTTCACCTAATGTAAGATGTCTCTGTTGGTTTTATAAAATAATACAATCATGGTTCTATGAATTAAGAAAGGGAAAAGTACTTTGGACATTAATGACAGAATAATTTATTTTTTCCTACAGAATAACCTTAAAGGCCATCACTGTCAATGGCAATTAATTTAAAATAATGACAAAGAGAAAATGGTGGTTAAAACTTCATGGTGAAATACCCTCCATAGAATTTTTAAAAACTGTAAGTGCTGGCTTCTGGCCCAGACAAGAAAAACTTATATTAAATATGATTAGTGCTGATAGATACTTCATTTCAATTAAGAATTTTATAAAAAAACCCATAAATTGTAGAAATTATATTTCTTGACTTTCTAAGAAAAGTATAATAAAAGCATTGTTAAGTCAAGAGCAAAAAGAAACAAGAATCAAGATTAGTAGCATCTTAACCTGGAGTTCAAGAATGGCATAATTTCGAAGGCAATTTCCCTAATTTATTATTTAGAATGAACTGGGTTTAACAACTTAAAGAAGACTAAACTTCATGTTTACCTAAGTGTTTCTGAAAGTAGAAAACAACATAACAGACTTTATAAGAATGTATCAAAACCACTGACACTTGTAAATTTCAGGAGATATATACACTGATAACAAGTAAACCCTATTATTTGCCATGTATTTGAAAATTATGTAAAATGGTCCAAGTACGTAAAGAACATAAAATCCAGAGAGCTATGTAGTCAAGTAATCAGGACATATTATAAGCAAAGCATGTTGGGGGTTAAGTGGGAGTGAATAGTTCATTAACGAGAAATATTGAGACTGTTAGAAAAGGGAATAGCTTTTGAACTTGACATTAAATTTAAAAATATGCTTGGGAAGCAGAAAGAATATGTCTGATTCAGATATACCCATGTAATAATTCATAAAAAAGGACATGGTGTATTGAGGGCATATTATGAAATATAGGCTAAAAAGTGTATACATGTTTGAGGAGAGTGTGTTGAGATGAAGTTAGAAAGGTAGCTTGGAAGCCAAGAGGGAAGATATTTAGCAGCCAGATTTCAATCTGTTTTCCTCCTGCACTGAAGAGACGTTTCTGGGAAATTCTTGGGTTTCTCTTGTTGGTGAAAATAATAGTAAAAAATTAATTCTGAGTAAAAGCTCTGCTTTGTGTTAGTCTGATTTAACAAGTGTATACATTGTATTAATTGAGAATTATTTAGAGAATTATGTTGTATGCGGTGCTAATATTTTGTATTTTGTTGTACTCTTTTTTACTGATAATTGGTAACCCAAACAGAATTGGGTTTTAAACAGAAGAGACTGTGAACAGACAGTCTCTTCTGAAGGATGAATTACAGAGGCATAAGATAATTGGGTAGAAGACATTTGTAGTTACTTCAGTAAATAAAAATGAATAACTGAAAATGTCAATTAATTTAGAAAAGGATTGTATATGAAAGAAATGTGGGTGGAGAATCATTTTGACTGCTCGGTGTATCTTTAGAAGCAGATAGATGGGGTTCAACAAAACCACTAAGGATTTTGACTTAGGCAGGCAGTTGGATGATGATGTCATTCACAGAGAGACAAGAATATGATATGAAAGGCATACAAGCTTAGAAGGGAAGCTAATTGTCTCAGTTTAGGATATTTTGCATTTTAGAGAATGGGGAAATATTCTGTTGGAGATGCAGCTACAGATATATTGACTTAAAGATGAATGTTAAGTGGATTTTTCTACTTGTTCTTCCATTCGTGCTTATACCCCCTTGTGATTAACTCCAAAATAGTTTGCTGCTATATTGCTTCCTTCAAATAATAGCTCTTAACTGCACTGGTGTAGTTTTATTTGTTTTTACAATTTGCTAAAGGAGTTTTCCATAGCTAGACTGCCTGAAATAGAAGTTAAACTATAACACTTCTAGTAATGGGAGGCTAAATAATTTAGTTAATCTCTTGATGACTCAATTTCCTCATCTTTAATAATAAATAGTTCTTGTCTCATAACCTTCCAATAATACTAATTACTGCACAAGTGGTTTATATGCATATAAATGTATTATATACATATATTCTAGAACACTATATATTTTAAGCACTGAATATTTATAATTATTTTAGGTTAGTGTTTGGTTAATCAATATCTAGCAGCAAAATGCATGAGGTCTGTCCAGAAAGTACCCAGCCATGTAACATGGAAAACAGACTTTTGCTGATGAAGTTACAAGATACAAGAAACATTGTGCATAAGACAATGACATCTCAGTCCCCTTCAAAATAGGAACTTCGGGATCTCACACAGTTCTCCAAATCGCCATCAGCTGTTCTGTTGTATTTTCCTGAATCTCAATGATAGTCTGAAATCTCTTTCCTTTCAAAGATGATTTTACTTTTGGGAGAAGCCAGAAGTTGCAGGAAGAGAAATCTGGGATGCAGGGGAGCTAAGTCACCTGGGTGATTTGAAGTTTTGCATAAAAACTGCACAACACGTGATGTACAAATGAGCACATTGTCATGATGAAGATGCCAATCACCAGTTGTCCATAGCTGCAGCTTTCTGATTCATCAGAATAGTTTCCATGGAGTGATGTTCAAATTTAACACAAAATATGATGCAGATTTGCTGCTCTATTCATTTTGAATGCAAAGGCCACACTGTTTACACAATCAGTCAATAGCGTCTACCGCCCCCACTGACTAGTACAGTGAAGTCATCATTGTTCACACATATGCATTCCAGTTGACTCTCCTCCATTACCAGGTTACATCCATGTCATGTAAATTGTTCTCATTATAAAAACAATGGTTGGACATTTGCCGGACAGACCTAGTCATATCTCATTGGAAGGTATTGGGTTGGCAAAAAGTCTCTTTACTTTTTTCCATAAAATAAAAGACACATTTTTCATTTTCACCAATAATGTTGTTGATTCGGATATTTTAAGTATGTAGGCTATTTCCTGTATGGTATATAGGTGATTGCTCTCAGTTTTATTGCTATCAACTTCAGCTGGCCTTGAAGCATCATTCAGTGAGGAATATCCAACAAGAAACTTTGCAAACCACTTTTGACATGTTCTATCAGTCACAGCATCTTCTCTGTACACCGCACAAATATTTTTTGAGTTTCAGTTGCATTTTTACCTTTCTTGAAATAATGAAGCATAGCATGCCAAAATGTTGCTCATTTTCTTCCATCTTCAATATTAAAATGGCTACACAAAAATTCACCAATTTGATAAGTTTTTTTAAAAAAATACATGCTGATATAACAACTGTCACAGTACAATCTAACAAAATTTTTTTAATGAAGTTAAAGATAGCTAAGCACTACTAGAACCAGCACATGGAAAAATGCGAATGAACTTTTTGGCCAACCCAGTAACTCATGTGCTTTGAAAATTATGTTTGTACAGGAGTCAAAGTGGGGTGAAAATGTTTTTTCATGTAGGGTTGTGTTTGTGGTACTACGCATCCAAAAGGCCCTTTGCAAAAGTGAGATGACAGATAGAAAGCTGAATTTATACAGCTTTAAATTGGTGAAAAGCCTGCCCTTCATCCTAAACAACCAATTAATCTATCAATCATTTCCTAATTATTTTCACTACAAATTTTACTGCATTTGGGAGCACCCTTACGTTGAACTTCCAATGTTCTTGTAAATCAAGTCAATTCCTTCCATTTCTCCTTAGGGCTGGAAGGTTCTCTTTGCTCCACAGTATGCTACTGTCCTGAGGGAAAACCTCTGAGTCACAGCTCTGCTGTGGTGGGAGAGACAATGATTTGCTTCCATTTGAGGGTTACCCCTCTTTAGGAACTCCCTCTTCAGTGGTTGGTGGTACAAACAGCCCAAAGGTCTGTCCTGCTTACTCTCTTGGTGTGAAACCCCCCAACCCAGAAGCCAAAGCAAGGAAAAGAGGGCCCCCAGTATTTTCAGTGACATGACACCTAAGGCAGAGCCTCCAACTCATGATGAGGGTTTGGGGGAAGAATGCAGTCCCCGCCTCTCTGCTGAACTCCTGTGGATCTCACCAGGACAGGGATGGAGGTTGCAGTATTGATTCAAATTCCATAGAATCTCTCAGCTCTTACCAAGTTTTAGTTGATTGTATTAAATAAGTGTTTCTTCACTAGCTATAAGCTCTTGGGGCTCTTTGTAGAGAACTTAAATAGTCATTTTTGGTTTGCTTTTTAAAAAATATTCACCAGTTTCACTTAGAATCAGGTGAGCTCCTTACACTTTCATGTGACCCCACTTTAATCTTGAACTTAAATCTCATTTTCCAAAATATATTTTAGCAGATAATACATATCCTAGGGGTTGTAAAACGCTTCTCCAGTCGGAAAGTACTATATTTGGATATTTTTCTTGACACAGGATTTTTTTAAGATCTGGAAGGAGGAAAGTGGTAAACAGAAGAGGTGTACCACCAAAAATCCATCAAAATCTTTAATATTTAAAGGATGTCATGACTAGAAGACACGGTAGCATTAAGACAGTATAAATCACAGGAGTACAGAGAACGTGTAAGTATATTTGAACACCAACTTTGACTTTTCCTTGATGGATTCTAATGGAAGACCCATGGAGGTCCCTGATGACATTTATCCAAGCCAGTAGATTAGCCACAAAGCACTTTCACAATTTCCCCAAATTGGCTGAGCTATATGTTCCTTGTGGGAAGAGAAAATGAAGCATCATGGGAATACTACACTTTTAGAATATGAATCAATTTCTCTGTTATATCAAGGTCATCATTAATGTCATCTTCTGAGATACCACTGTGTATATGATACTTAAGGATTTTTTAAAACCATGTCTTCTATATTTCTGATTTAGATCTGAGTGGTTAGGCAAGCTACATAGAAACATTAGCCAGTTTACATTACTGAAACCCTCATCAATGAATTATTACACTAAATAAATATTTCAATGACAGCATATAGTACAACATAAGTAGAACCTTTTAACATTTATTAACTGAGCTAATGAAGTTAACATTATTTTCTAAAAACAAAATTAATCCTGTAGAGATATGGCTTGTTAAAATCCAAAATCAGTTTGACATGAAAAATTTTGTCAGGGACACATTAGAATTAAGTACACTGTATAGGATATACTCTAAATATCAAGTATATCTCTGATAACATGAATAAAACTTTCATGACTGATAAAAAAACCCTGAAAATTATTACTACCATATAAATTATATTAGAAGTGGTGAGGCAACATTTAAATTTTTTTACATAAACATCAAAATTATGTTTTCAGTCCTATTAGTTATATCTTGTTTTTAACTCAATCCTTAATAATTAATGAAAAAATATACCAAATAGATTTTAACAGAGATGGATTTTCTAAGAAAGCTTTTATGTGGATTAATGGTATATGAAAACTAATTATCCATATTTTATTTGGCAAAAAGAATGAAGTTATAATTTAAAGGTCGCTGTTATTATTTTTCCCATAATTTGAGATGTATATGAATCCCATCTTATTTCTTCAAAAATCATAGTCCATTGATAAAAATCAATGGTATAACTCTAATATTGAATTATAAATAACAGAAATATGGTACTTTTCCATTACCTTAAAGTCCATTACCTATGACTTAATATTTGTCAAGATTGTATTTTTTTCAAATTTCAGCATTTGCTTTTGAGATAAAATTGTGATTTTATACTTTTAACAATTATTTTAAGTGCTATGATAGAGTGTTGACAATTTTAGGTATGTAGTTCCTCCATAGCTTATAAATAAAAAAGTTAAATAGCAGTTTTATGGGAGAAAGCATTAACCAAATACACAAAAACAAATCAATTGACAACTGTACCTGCTCACTTAAAGTTGGCTAATTTAATTAGTAAAGTGGTAAGTACAATTCACTCATTAAATATTCTGATTTAGGAAAATAGAAGTCTGATTGTTTTTAATCTGGCTAATAATCAGTGTGGGAGGTGCCCATGTGTGCATGTTTGTGTTGTGTGTGTTTGAGTGAGTGTTTCACTCAGAGACGACTGCCCCTATGAGAACTTAAGAAAAGAAAAACCAATGGCCATTAAGCTTACAGATACACATCTGGAAAAGCGTAAGAAATTACAGCTAAAGAGACTGTTCTGAACATTTTTTAAATCTTTCAAAAGAAATACGTTCTCTTTGTTTTTCTTTCTCTTGCATTACCAATAGTTTCTTTTTTACTAAATACTTCCAGTTTGATGTGGACACTGGCCTGCAGTGTCCATGTCATTATGGATGAAATGAGACATTCACATTGACTACCAAGTCCGGTGGAGGAAAAGGGATGGAATGGCTTTTCTCTCAAGGGGAGCAATAGCCCTGGCAGCCCTTGCCCTGACGGGCCTTTATTGGGTTTCTCCGCACATTACATGATGGTTCTCATTTACTATGCACAGGTTACCTTTTACAGAAAACAAAGGAGCCAATGCCACTAATCACATCACAGAAAAGGGATATTTGCAAATGAAAAGGGCAAAAGTGGTTGGACTGGTTATACTGGTCCTAGGAAGGTTTAGCATGGATTTGAGGTAGTTATTTTGCAGTAAATGTTTGCCACAAATCCGGATGAGGGGATTTTTAGCAAAAAGCAAGACTCAAAGTGGCCTAGGCACATTGCAGGCCTGATTACCCAGGGGAGAACCTATTTGTGGGCGTGGGTCCTGTGCATCTCTGAGTGGGAGCTGGGCCTATGCAACACAGAGCGGTTTCCTACACCAGTTAATTTTATAAAGAGTGTCATATTTTATGGAATCCCTTGCACCATCAAATACATATTTATTTGTCAATTTTCCTAATAATTATTATATACTTGGTAGATATACAGATTACACATTTACTCTTGAGTAGCAATATGAAACTTCCCATTCTTTTCTGAATTGTTTTATATTTGTAATGTTTACATGCACTCTTTAATTTCTCCTGATTTCTAAATGCACATTTTCAGTGAAGTTTCTATGACCATGATTACTGTTGAGTTCCAAGTAGATAAATTCAAGGGGCACGCTTTGCATTTTGTTGTACGCATCTTGGCTCCTCTGATATCAGTGTCCTCATATTTATCACTTTTTAAATTTCTTTTACCAATTTCATTTCCTTCAAAAATACTCAATATATATCTCTATCCTTACCCATATATCTATCTACCTTGCTATTCCACAAATTTGGGTTTCCTTTTTTTGCACTGCTCCTCTAAAAAGTGGTTTTATGTTTTATCAACATAGCCACCCTGAGTCCTTAGCTCAGAAGAAAGTGTTACATCACAATGTCAGAAAATATGCTTCACAAATACTTTATTGTATTCATATATCCTCTCCTTCTCCCCATCCAAAACAAGTAGATCTATTCCGGTCCTACCCCAGGTTGATGCTTCAATAATCTGTGTCTCTATGAAACAGTTAGAAGCTCAGGTTAAAGTCATGGCTTCTTTCAAAAAGCCTGGCTCCTTTACATTTTAAAAGTGGAGAACTTGATACAGGGTGCAGCCAGGAGGGGAGCCCCACAAAAGGGATTTAGAATGGGGCCCAGAACTCAACGTGTCTAGGAAACATTAGAGAGACATATAAGATGTCCTCACCCCTTCCCCCACAGGTGTGAGTTGGGGGAAGGGACTCATGGAGCAGGGCATGCAGGACTGTTTTGTACAGCCACAGCCTTGCAGCTAATCCATGGCATGGTCATTTAACATATCTATGGCCTTTGGCGGGTCACTTGGATATGTTAAATAGCTGTGGCCATGCTTGGAGCCAGGGGAATGGAAGACACTTCACCCCAAGATGTAAGTGGGGGGCAGGTCCCCCAAGTTACAGCTGGAAGAAGATTGGCTCCAGAATATTGGTCCATATCTGCCCAGACTCAGGATGGCAACCCAGTAAACTTGGGATAATACAGGGATGCTGGAAGGTGTAACTGACTGTAGGAGGAGTCAGAAATGGGGGTACAGAGGAAGATTGGTGTGGGGATTTAAACCCAGACACGGCAGCCATTAGGGGGGACCATGTGGTCTTAGTGAGAGTGAGGACCCCCTCACAGCTTTGGTGAAAAAGGGAACCACGAGGTTTTGCCAGAGTGCACACCCCCGCAGCTCTGGTGGAGGAAAGAAGAGACTTTGCCTGGAAAAATGGGTACAAAGAACTCTCATGGCCAGTAGACCATGAGAAGGTGCCACATGGCTTTGGATTAATTGGATATCCTGCCTGGACAGCGACAATGCTGATGGTGCCAGCGGCCTGGAAACATAGACCTGTGCTCTTTCCCTAAATTACGGTACCCTGGATTAGGGCAGGGGGCAGACAGGAGCTGCTGAGTGCATCTGTGGGTATCTTAAAGGACTTTGATATTTTAATGAAGAAGTTAGGCCACTACTTTAAGTATGTATAGCCTTAAATAAACATTTCCTTTCCTTTTCACAAATCTCTGGCATTGAGAGATATCTTTCCATTTGGCGGTGGACACACGAGCCCAGTAGGTGGTCTGGATGGCATTAATATACCATCCTCTGGAGTCTGGGCTCCTGTATGTGTATGTGACTGTTCTGTAACAAACTCAGACTGAATTAAATGGCAGAATTATTA
>PVKM010049063.1:0-11031 GCA_004027735.1 Carollia perspicillata
CACAGAATCGATGGGAATTGCAGAACAGGCTCAGCCAAAGGGCAGGATCCAAGGGAGTTTTGACACTGGTATCAGGTCAGACTGTCAAGCACACAGCCAGTGGCTCTGCCATCCAGATAGTCACTGAGCCTTGCGGTGGACACTTACCTCCACTGCACCGCTGCAAATAATATGTGACCATCTCCTGTATGCTTGTGCCACTTTCCAAATTCTCAGGCCATCTGATTGTGCCCAGCTGGCAGGAAGCAGGGGGAGAGGTAGCATGCACAGTGGTGAGAACGTGTTCCCTGGGTGTAAATCTACGCAAGACGTAGTTCCCATTGTGCTGCTACCCCCCTGTCTGGGCCCAGGACACCTACCTACCATCACAAGGTTGCTGATAGAACTAGTATGTAGCTCCTAGAAGGACATGTGGGTAGCAGGGTCAATAGCATGAAGTCCCTGCTGGTTCCCCTTCTTCTCAGAGATCAGGCTCCTGATGTGTGGCCATAACAGAATCATGATGTGAACAGTACATTAAGGCTCTGGAGACCCAAGTTTCTTTCTTTGGGGTGTGTGTGTGTGTGTGTGTGTGTGTGTGTGTAGCCTCTGAGTGCTGGATATATGACAGTGAACAAGACTTTTCCTTTCAGCCCCAAGGTCCTTACTTTTAAAATGAGAGGTTTAGATTAGGTAACTTCCAAGGTCTTCCCAATTCTGTCATCAGATGTTTTATACCAATCGTTCCCAAAGTGTGTTTCTACGACCAGTAGCATCAGCATCTCCCAGGAACTTGTTAGAAACGTAGACCCTTAGGCCCTGTGAAACAGACATTCTGGAATGGGGCCAGCAGTCTGGATTAACAAGCTGGGCAGGTGACCCTGCTACACGCTCAGGGCGAGAACCTCTGTCGGATAGCATGGGCCTGGTGCTCAGGACAGGACAGCCTCTGATCGACCCTCTAGGCTCTAAGGCAGACATCCTCGTCTTTCAGCAGTTCTCCAGGAGGCCCTTGGGCCTGCCCTGCTTAAGGAATGCTCTGTTTCTTGAGGTTGAAGCACTTTCTCCTTCATGAACTTGATGAAGGGTCTTCAGAGTCTGAGCTGGGTAATTTCTAGGGGTCTTTTGACCTTGTACCCAAATTGGTGGGCAAAGAGGAAGAGCAAGCACATGCATACAATTTACCATGGCTAGACTCCTTACAAAACCAGCGAGTGGTCACAATTGTATGCACTCTTGCACTTTGATGTATTACTCAAAAAGGTGTTCTCCTTAAATTGCAATGCCTTTGTGGTTAATAACCAGTAAGTAGTTAACTTTCTATCATGGACTAAGTGGTGAGGAGGAAGCATATTCTAGAAAGAGCTCCCATATATCAGTCTTCCCTCTCAAAATTCACCCTCCAAGAAACATTAGCTGGTAATTCCATCCAATGGGTGATTAATATTCCTGGTTTTCAAGTCTTGTTTAAGCAACTGATAAATTTTCATATTTTTTATGTTTTTAATAAGAGGACAAGAGAATACTTATCTTTTATTATTCTGCCTGAAAGGCGTCTTCTGTATCGTTAGTTGTCAGTGACCCACAAATGGATTAACTATGCCACTGCTCTCTCAAATTTTCCACACATAACACCTTCCTTTTGCATAACTGATTCCCAGAATTGTTGTCCTTCTGCTCAGCTACTTGGTAACTGGGGAGTATAAGCTAATTGTATTACTGAACAGAGTCAAGCAAAAGAAGGTGGTAAATCGCTTTCAGAGTCATCATCTAACCTGCATGGTGGTCTAATTCCTCGTAGTTGAAGTCAGTGCCACTGAGAGTGCGGCTGGAGGCGCAGGCCAGCCTGTTCACAAAGACAGGCACAGGGAGCGAGCACCTAGAAGCTTCTGTAGCAATTCATTATGGCTGTGCCACGGATGGGGGTTATTATTGGGTCTCATAAACATATCAGTCTGCCATGGAGGGGGAAGTTTTAAAAACTGACTCCTTACTACAGAGAATCTGAGGAACACAAGTGCAAAACTTCATTTTATAGATGGGGCAGAGAAGGTCCAGAGCGGGGAAGAGACTGGACAGATGTCACAGGGCTTGGGGCTCAGCAGCTAATTGGCAGTAGAACCAAGGCCAGAAGTCCAGTCGCCGAGTGCCGATCCATCCTTGCATCAAATCAGTCTGAGTCTTCGTGTTGAATTGCATTGTTTCTAAGGCAACGCTGATTTTAAGGTTTGTCATTGACTTTAAAACAGCTTTTTCAGGAAACCAACAGTCATCATAGTTAAATGTACACTTCATTGCAAAAGCATTTCGACCTTAAAAATGTTCATTCATGTGGCAAAAATCTTGAAATCAAGGATATAAGTTAATTTATTTCTTTTCCCTCCAATCAAATAGTACATATTAAAATAAAGCAAAACTGTTCCATTTATTGACATTGTATTCAATTTCATGAGACCAATTTCCATGCTGAAATTAGATTAGGGAAGACACCTCTCTGTATTACCATTAGCTCCCAGGGTTCTATTTTGAGTTATTATATAAAACTTTGAGAAGGGTTGCTTCCTGGATTAGAGGGACTGTTATATACAAAGAAGGATAAGAGAAAAATAAGAGCAACTAAGTGCTGTGAGAACTCCAATGCCTGCATGGGCCACATCTAGGCAATAGATAAGTTTAGGAAGAGTTTCAAACGAGACCTTGAACTCACTGAAGGGTTTGCTCACCACTGATCCCACAGTGCTGGGCACACAGCTAAGCTCAAATGCTGGTTGAATGAGAATGTCGGTCATTCTCTCTGCAGTGGTTTACATGGAATAGCGGATGAGAAGTGTGAAGAATTTCTTAGAGGAGATGGAGATCCCTGCTGTTTGGGATGGTCTGGGAAGGTTCATGAAAGGAAGATAGGCCTAGGCTGGTTCTTTAAGAAAGACGAAGTAGAAAATCCCAGAACTGATTTTTTAAAAATGTCCAATATCTTGGCTAAGTAGTCTTTTTGAATATATATTTGTATCTAGATTAGTGGTCTCAAAATATAAAAATTGAGCCTGGGTCCCAGGACTGAAGTGATACTTGGAAAATAGTCATTGTATTTCCACAAAGAATTATTCATGTACTGGATAAAATTTAGATATGTAACTGGAACTATAATTGAGAAATTTGCCAACTGTTCTTCTCTATTGCTTTATTCTGAAATAATTAAAAAATTCATAACTCCTCATGGTCTTTATGTAGCTTTTCTAATTATATATAGATCTGTCTATAAAATAAAGAATTTAGATCTCAAGACTTTAAAGGCCAATTTCACACTTAATTTTATGAATAAGAAATTTGGAAATTCCAAAATGGGAATCAGTAATTGCAAGGACTTAAATCTTCTGAAGTTTAAGGCCTAGTGTAGTGTGTTAAGAGCCATGCCATTCATTACCTAAGCAAATTTTATATGATATGGGCCTCTTTTTGTGCAGCTAGCAGAAATAATAGTCTTATATTGCACTAAAGTGAGGATATTCGAAGTGATAAGAAGTTATGTGCTCCACATATGAACACATTTCTTTTGTTGATATAAATCTTTATAATTGCTGTTACTTAAAACAGTGGTTTTGCCATGGCTGGTGTGGCTCAGTGGATTGAGTGCCACCTGTGAACCAAAAGGTTGCTGGTTCGAATCCCAATCAGGGCACATGTCTGGGTTGCAGGCCAGGTCCCCAGTGGGGGGCGCATGAGAGGCAACCACGCATTGATGTTTCTCTCCTTCTCTTTCTCCCACCCTTCACTACTCTCTAAAAACAAACAAATAAATAAATAAATAAAATCTAAGAAAAAAGTAATTTTCAGAATTGGGAATTTTGAGTTTGTTTATAAAAATTGGGAAGGGAAACAAAATGGGACTATTCATTTAAAAAAATTACCAAGTAAGAATGTTAAATGTATTTTAATATATTCATCAAAAAAGGTGACTTTAGACATGATTATCACCTTCTTTTTAACATATCCAAAATTGAACACATTGAACAAAATCGAAGGCTTTTCCCTTCTTCTACCCAGGTCATGTGTTTCCACCTATTTTTCTTATTATCTCAGTAAAGGGTACCATTCACTACCCAGGTGCCCACACCAGAATCAAGAGTCTTTCTGGACTCTTTCTTCTACAGCTAACACTAGAGATGGAAATGATAATAATATTTAATAATAGTAATACATTGTATTAGTAACATTATACATCTAATCATTATTTTAGACATGTGAAATGAATGATCTCACCTATTCCTCACTGTGCTTTGAGGTGCAGTTAGTATCACCCTCTCCATTCTACAGCTGAGGCAACCGAGGCCCCAGAACAAGGTTTACCAGCCACAGGAGGACTAGGGTTTGAACTCAGGCAGCCTGACTCCAGAGCCCTGGTTCTTAATCATGGCCCTGCTTCTACCTGAACAGACACTTCTCCAAGGAGGGTATACAGAGGGCCCAGAGACATATGAAAGGATGCTTGGCATCACTAGCCATCAGAGAGATGCAAATTAAAACCACAATTAGGTACCACTTCACACCAGTCAGAATGGCCATCATAAACAAATCAATAAACAACAAGTGCTGGTGAGGTTGGGGAGAAAAGGGAACCCTAGTGCACTGTTGGTGGGAATGCAGACTGGTGCAGCCACTGTGGAAAACAGCATGGAATTTCCTCAAAAAATAAAAATGGAACTGCCTTTTGACCCAGCAATTCCACTGCTGGGGCTATACTCTAAGAATCTGGAAACACCAGTTCAAAAGAACCCACGCACCCTAATGTTCATAGTCACATAACTTACAAGAGCCAAGTGTTGGAAGCAACCTAAGTGCCCATCAGTAAATGAGCGGATCAAAAAACTGTGGTACATTTACACAACGGAATACTACACAGCAGAATGAAAGAAAGAACTCCTACTGTTCATGAGAGCAAGGATGGACCTAGAGAGGATTATGCTAAGTGAAATAAGCCAGGCAGTGAAAGACAAATACCAAATGATCTCACCAATAAGGGGAACCTAATGAACAAAACAAACAAGCAAGCAAAATATATCCAGAGGCACTGAAATATAGAACAAACTGACAGTAACGAGAGGGGAGGTGGTAGGGGATAATGGGGGAAAAGGAGGGAGGCTTTTCAGGAACATATATAAAGGACACATGGACAAAGCCAAAGGAGGGGTAGGATCGAGGGTGGGCGGTGGGGATGGCTGGGGTAGTGGGGAGTGGTGAAAGAATAATGGAGACAACTGTACTTGAACAACAATAAGAGAGAGATAGAGACAGAGATAGAGAGACAGAGATATCATGGTCCTGCTTCTGTCTCCCAGAGCCACCGTTTCACCAGAATCTACCCCAAGAGGCCAAATCTCTACTGTGCCCTATTCTTGCCATCCTATTTGTCATTCTATTTTCTTCCTACCTCTTGTCTGGATCACTTCATTCTCCACACTGTGGTGAGGGTGATAATTTAAAAACACAAAGCTGATTATTTTCTTGCTCAAAACCTATGCCTTCCTATTGTCCTTGGGTATAAATCTCAAATTTGTGCATGGCCTGTGGGACCCTCTGTCTGTCCCCTGCTATCCCTCTGCCATTATTTTCTGTGATAATTCATTTCTGACCACAGGGCCTTCTTTTAGGACTTTCAGTTGGCCAAACTCTTCCTTCTTAGGTCTCTGCACATGCCAATCCATCTTCTATAATGCACTTCCTTACTAGTCTTCTAGCTGCTACTTATTTTCAGAATGTAGCTTAACTATTCCTTCTTCCCAAATATTCTTGACTCCCCAATTCACAGTCTCCTCAGAATATTCTCCCATAGCCCATTCTACATTTCCTTTAAAAAACAGCGCTTATCCTAGCTTGAAACTCTCTTTTAGATACTGTATTTACCCTCTGTTTTCCCTGCTGGGTTCCAAATTAGATGAGTGTAGGGATGATTAGAACCAGTGAATCCTTAGCATTTCGTATAGTGCCTGGGTGTTTCACAAACATTTCTGAATGAACAAATATATTGCCAGTTAGTATCAATATTATTGCATTAAAGAAAGGATATTTTAACTTCAAAAAGTAGAAAGAGCTTATTCTTAATAGAGAATACACTTAAAATTGAATGAATATGCTTTTGTGACTAACTCATTATTTGTTCTTTTTGTTTTTTTAACTTTTTTATCCTCACCAGCACTTGTTGTTTCTTGCCTTATTATTTATTTTATTTAATTTATTTTTTATTGTTGTTCAAGTACAGTTGTCTCCATTTCCCCCCATTTGTTCTTTTTGAACCTTTGCTTTTGGGCGAACAAAAACATCATTACATACTGACATTGGACTCTGAGCTGATGCTCTGGAACCAATGATTTATTTCAGGTGTCTTACTTGCTTCCTAGGCCTCCAGATTTTCTTATGCACAAAAATGAATGCTCTTTATATGTACATATTTTTTAACTCAAAAACTGGCATATTTGTATTAGAGTGGCTAGCCGTCTCCTGAATATCTGTTCTTTCCTCCTGTAATACTGGAAGTTTTTTCTGGACACATGGACACCATCCGAAGACTATATAGTTCCAAGTTTGCCTGCTACTAGGTGTGGCCATTTGACTAATGTATAGCCCCTGGGATGTAAACCTGTAGTAGTAATATAAGCAATTTCTGAGTTTTGACCTTAAAAGGAAAGGAAGCTTTCTTTCCTTCTGCAGAAGGATGCTAACTGTGGTGGCAGGAGCTGGAGCAACCATCTTTTGCAAAGAGAAGGGAGTCTATGCTGAGGATGCAAAAGCAACAAGGTAGAAAAAGCTCGTGTCCATGATTCCATGAAGCTGCCATATTGTCCCTGAACGATGAATGATAGGACCCTGTTCATGGCAGCTAAACTGGTATCCTAGTTAAAAAAATATTATGCATTTTGTTTCGCATTTAGATTTTTAATGTTCAACAATATGCCTATGTCTGAGAGTTCTTTCCAAAGCACATGTAATTCTAAGGCAGAAAAGTCAAAATGGAAAATGGGGAAGGGGAATCTAATGTGATGCTGTTATTGGCCAGCTGTGGGCAATGCTGTGTCTCCGTCTCCCATTCCTGCACTGTCACCAACATCGTGATATTCGACATGCTCTCCTGTGTTTTCTGTAACTGAGTTCGCAGTTATTTGATAGGGGTTTTTCTGTGAGCAAACATACTTTTGAAGCTTCTTGTTTTAATTGATATTGAGTTAATTGAAGTTGAAAAATAGAAAAACCTGGTTTTCCTAAGCCTTTAGTCTTCATTTTAATTTTAAAAAATTTAGCCATTTTTTGTATAAAAATAGCTATGTATTTTACTTAATTCTTTGATTATATTTTAATTTGCTACTAAATTAATCCATTTATTAGGTCAGTGGACTAAACAATTAGATTTCCTTCAAACATTAAAAAACATATTTACAATATTAAAAACCTGAGTAACCTCAAGTATTTCAAACCCCTTACAAAGCTGGCAAAAAAAGCTAAGCATTTTAAGAGACTCCAGTAGACCTCAGAAACCTTAAGTTATTAATTAAATTAATATTGTTCTTTTCTTTAAATATTTTATTTATTTGTTTTTAGCAAGAGGGGAAGGGAAGGAGAAAGATCAATGTGTGTTTGCCTCTTGCATGCCCCCTACCGGAGACCTAGCCGGCAACCCAGGCATGTGCCCTGACTGGGAATTGAACCAGCAACTCTTTGGTGTGCAGCCCAGGCTCAGTCCACTGAGCTACACCAGCCAGGGCCTACTCTTATTCTTTTAAATAATCAAATGCTGTCTATAAATATAATAAAATGCTCTTTAAATTTATTACAACTCTGGCAGATTATTTAGTATCATATTGAAATACCTTAAATAACACAGTATCAAAAATAACCTCAATGCTGGAAAACAGTATGGAGTATCCTCAAAAAATTAAAAATGGAACTGCCTTTTGAACAGCAATGCCACTTTTGGGAACATATCCTAAATTCTGAAACATCAATACAAAATAAATATACTTACCCCTATGTTCCTAGTAGCGTTATTTACAATAGCCAAGATCTGGAAACAGCCTTAAGTGCCTATGAGTAGATGAGTGGATAAAAAAAGCTGTGGTACATTTACACAACGGAATACTATTCCACAGTAAAATGAAAAAGAAGGACTCTTACCTGTTGTGACAGCATGGATGGACCTAGAGAATATTATGTTAAGTGAAATAAGCCAGTCAATCAAAGACAAACACCACGTGATCTCACTTCTTTGTGGAATCTAATGAACAAAATAAACTAACACACAAAATAGAAACAGAAGCATAGATACATGGGACAGACTGGTAGCTGTCTGAGAGAAGGGGGACTGGATGATAGATGGTGAAGGAATTGGCCAAAGAACGTTGATGCATGACTCATGGACACGGACAATGATATAGGGATTGACTACGGGAGGGGAGCAGCTGGGGCTAGGGGGATGGGCAAAGGGAGAAAAATCAGGAACAACTGTAACAGCATAAACAATGCAATGAAAAACTCAATGCTGACTAATGGCTATTATTCTTAAATTTAACTTAGAGTATTATCACTACATGTATTATCACTAGAGGTATACTTGTTCCTTAGAGTGATGGGGTAAAATTCAGCTTAATCAAGAAAAGATTTGCAATTTTGACTTAAGAGTTAGGACTATTTTTCAAATCCTTACAATATCTGCCAACCCAAAGCATCACTTATTCCTTTATTCCAATTTTTACTATTTTTTTAAAAAAACTCTAATCACCTCATTTTAATTGATTAGATATAGCACCTGCAGTGGCAACTAGTTTCTTCATTATCTAATTTGTGTTGAAGAGATTCTGTACTTTTCAAGCTCTTTTAGTTGTTTCATGACCATCATTTCTAATTCTCTTACTGCCACTTTAAAGAAGAAAAACTTCGGTCTCAGATTCAAGAAATGAGAGATATGAGGTCCTTTCTTAATGCTGGTCTCTATTCTGCTCTGGACAGCCTGTGTTTGAACACATCTTATCAGTCTAACATTGTTCACACATTTCTTCCCTTTCAAAGGAAACATCAAGCAATTTAAGAATGAGTTAAAAACAAGGTGAAATAGAGTGAATTAAATATAAAACCCTAATCACAAACCATAAGCCTACTGAAAACTCCACCAGCTATAAGCCTTTAAAGCAAGAAGCATTTAGGTTTAAATTTAAATGCTTCTCTTCTTCGTGTTCTAAAATGTCTAAAATTTGGCTGAATCACTCACTTTAACATCTCTCTGCTTTAGCATTTGTTGCTCTGGAATTGCAGACTCTCTGTAGGTAGCTCATGCATGAGGAAACTGCTCGAACTTTCCCTGACTATTTTCAAATTACTATTCACTTAAAGCAATGAGGAAATCTATCTCCCTTGCCTAATAATTTCATTTGTCTACACTAGGGGATGGGCAGGTGGAGGAAATGAGAAGGCGTTGGTTTATTTGACGTAAGCTCATTAAGAAAAGATTGGACTCTAAAATTAGTGGCAATCAAATAGGCATGGCCCCAGTGAAGACAATTTGCTCTGTGTGTGTGTGTGCGCACACACACACCACCATTACCAGCAGATAATTTGAAATCAGTTAATACTTACAAGGCAATTTGAACATTTCATTAGCATAATTAAACTGATTCTATCTATAATGAAGTTATATCCCAATGCAAACCAGAAAATGGCCAGACGACTTACTATTTATGAAAAGGGTATTCTTTTGTTTAGTTAAAGTATTCATCTTGAGCGTCTGAAATTTCTGTTTTAAGTCAACTTTCTCTTTAAGGAAAGGCATGTTGGCCAAAACAGAATGGGTGTGGTTTTTCATTATTATTAAGATTAGGAAAACTCAAAGAATACCTTGATTTATATTATGATATCTGCTAGAGCAAAAATTAGAAACATCATTTCAAAATTCTGAACATTTCATATCACAGTCACTGCCTTGCCTATTTTGTGAACGGCTTTTCCTTTGAATACTTTCCAACTTTCAACTGCGTGAAAAAGCTGGACGTTGTCTAAAGCCTTGTAGATGGATTGGCAGAAATCTTTGGTATGAGTCCCAGTACGGCTTCTGATTTGTAGCGTGACCTTCGGCAAACCATAAAATCGTGGAAGCTCCTCATTGTTCAAGCGAGGGGGCTGGATTCAGCAGTCTCTAAATTCTTCCAGCTGAGTTTCCATGGTAACTCTTCAGCCATAGTGGAAGTGTTAGTTACCTCAATCACTCTGTAGAAACGGGCTCTGTGTGTATGTGTGTGTGGTGTGTGCATCCAGCACAACTGAGGAAACAGTACCTAGTTGCTGATGCCTTAGTAACAAATGGCACAGAGTTCTTCATATTCCTTTGTTTTCTAACTGTGCTCAAATTTTCATGTAATATGAGACTTGACACATGTAATAATCTCAGTGTATCGGAACAGGTTTGTCTGGGACAGAAACATACTGAATGGGTAATCTGACTGGAATGTCTCATTGTGGAAACATCTAGTGACATAAAAATGACTCCTGAACTAACACTATTTGTCATTAGTTGAAAATCTTTTTGCTTTCAATTTCTTTGAAAGCATATGAACATTTAATGATAAGCTTCTATAACACTGACAATATGCCAGATATGATTCTAAGGGTTTTGTGTCTGTTAATTCCTTTTATCCTTGAGGTATGCAGTACACTTTTTCCACTTGTTGAGGTAACTGAGGTAAAGAAAGATTTAATGTGCTGCCCAAAGTCATACCCCACTAGATGTGGAGCTGGGATTTGATTGACCAGTAGTTTGGTTTTAGGGATTCTTTGCTCTTACTGCTCTTCTTTTAATCTGCTATGTATTTTACACTGATAGCACATTTCAGTTCAAATTACCTACGTTTTAAATGTTTAGTGGCTCCATGTGGCTAGTGGCTACCATATGGGGTGGCACAGCTCTGGAAACCCTGGAGAGATAATGTAAAATGAGACCTTGGTGATGGATGATCACTAAGACCTCAGCTCTTAAATTCTAGGAATCTATGATGAGAAGCACCTGTTCTCTTCAAG
>PVKM010049064.1:0-11029 GCA_004027735.1 Carollia perspicillata
TGGGCCTACAAGGGACGGTCAGGGAGAGCCGAGGCCACCGCCGTGCTGACTTCTTCTTGGGCTGCAGGCCACTGTCTCTGGCTGCCAATCTCTGTTTCTTTCCCCATGCTCTGCCTGTATGTCTCTGTGCCAACTCTCTCTTGGCCTCTCCTGTGTTTATCTCTCCACGTCCGTCAGCCTATCTGTCTTTCTTGGCCCCTACCCCACCCGCAGTACAGGGCACTGCGAGGGTCGAACTGGCCCGGTGGTGCCTGAGGCCCAGCTGCTGCAGCTTCCCATCTGCTTCCCATCCTGTCATGTTGTCCAGCCAATTCCGCTTGGCTTCAATGCTGCTCTTCCAGACCCAGAAGCTCAAGGAACTCATGACCTTGCCCCACAGCCAGAGGAGGCACCCAGGCTGGAGGGGATCAGACAGCTGGGCAGATAGACGGACCAGCCAGGTGAGGACAGCCCCGCCCCGGCGCAGCTTCCCAGCAGGCCCTGCTCCGTAACCCCCACACTGCACACACGCGCACACACCCAACCACCGTGCGGCAGGACCCCTGTCGGGCCTGCCTCCGCAGGGCCAGGGACTGCTCCCCATCACTCTCTGCCTCTCTCAGCCCTCCCCTCCCCGGTCCTCACCACAGAGTGACAGCAGGAGTGATGGGGCGCCAGGCAGACAAGCCAATTCATGCCACAGTGCTGGCTGGCCAGCCTGTGCGCAGACCACAGCGTGTCTCCCCCTGGGAAGGAGTCTAGCTCCGGCTATTTCAGGACCAGTGGCGGCAACAATGGGGTGGCTGGGAGAGGCCACAAGGCCCCTGAACGGCCCACACATCAAATGATTTCTAAAAAAAACAGTGTGAAAAAGCAGTTTTGAGATGAGAAAAACCCCTCCCCTGGCCCTTCCCAGCATCCCTCAGCCCTGCATAGATGGATTCAGGGAGGAATGGGACATCTCTGATCAGGACTGTTTACTCACTACCCCGACCATTAGTGATATCACTGAAGTGATAACACTGCATGTGCACCCACATTCATGTGTGTGCACCTACATTCATGTGTATACACCCACACTTGCATATGTACACATGCTCATGTGTGTGCACCCACGCTCATGCATGTACACCCACTCGTTTATATATACCAACATGCAAGTGTGCACACATGCACTTCCACACGCACACCCACTGACATGCAATGCAGCATGGTGGTTAAATGCGCCAGCTAGGCATCAGACAGCCTCTGTCAGAATGCTGATTTCCCCATTCTACCAGTTGTGTGACTTTAAGGAAATTACTTAAGCTCTCTGTGCCTCATTTTCTTCATCTATAAGATGGTAATAAAAATGAGGTAGCAGGCAAGATTAAAGAACACAAAGGCTACAAAGCCAAGCACTCAGCATTAAGTAGTCACATGTCAGAGCACACATGTGTAAGCCTATGTTTACATGTGTCTTCTCCCATTTGCCCATCAGTTCAAGGCGGGAACTATGTCTCCGTGTCAGATTGCCAGGGCCCACTCAGTACTGGGCACGGAGGAGAAGCCCATTAACTACTGCGGAAGACAACTGGAAACACCGTATTTCCTCGTGCTTCCATTCTTCCATTCATTTGGCAACTATTTTCTGAGTGTGTAGACTAAGCCAGGTGTCATCGAAGGCTCACTGGGGATCCTGCAGTGAGCAAAACAGACAAGGAGCCCTGCGCTCCGCACGCTGACATCCTAGGAGGAGCAGCCCCTACGCAGAAGCAGGTTTTCCTAAAGAAAGGAAGTCTCTTGCTTTCTGTGCCAAACAGCTTGGGCAGGTCCTTTCCCCGTAACTGATGCACTTCCTCGAATTCTCAGCCACATGTTACTGGATGTACTTCAGCTTCCTCTTGACAACTTAGGTCAAGCCCACCCCGGTGCTTGAGACTCCTGGGGCCCTCTGCCCCGACACTCCATGGCCCCGAGCCTCTTGGCTCTTCTTAGCCTCTGGCATTGCTCCTTTGTTTTCCTGTTTCTTCCTAGACGATTAGGCCACTGGCTGTGATTCTGGGTCTGTCACTGCACCTGCTCCAGGAGCTGGCCTCCCACTTCAATAGGTCATTTCTGTTCAGCTGCTCTGATTTGAGACCCCCAGGGGGTCAAGCTTATAAGAACAGACTGTAAGTAGTAGACTCCAAAGAAGGTCCAGACTGGGCCCTCCTGTGAGCTTTTATGCACGGCCTTTGTGTCATTTAGCTCTGTGTTCCAAAGGGCAGGGTCTTTGTTTTGTTCTCCAGAGGACCCAGCACCTAGGGCAATGCCTGGCCCATAGTAAACACTCAAAACTATTTATTCTTAAATAAATGTGCAGGACCCTCATGCTTTCTTCATCCTTTTCTGCTCATGGAACTAAAGAGACTGGACAAGTGAAGAATCACTGTGTGTATGTGTAGAGGGGGTCGGCTTGCTAATAACCACACAGATTGCGCGCCCACGTCCTGTGTGTGCATGGTGGTGGGGACAGCGTGGCAGGAGCGTGTGACTGTCGTGGAGGGGGCGGGTAACTCACAGCAACACTTTGTGGCTGTTCTACCTCTTCTCCAGGTGGGGTTCATAGGGCTGCCCCCATGGGCCCAGCTGCCTGGCTCTGCCCTGCATGCTACCCAAGGACCATCCCTAAGGGCTCCTGACCCCTGGGGAAGAGAGGTAAGTTCTGAAACTCTCCAAGACCTTCAGTCGTCTCCCATTGGGCACCCCCTTCCCACCTGGGCAGGGACTTGGCCCCCCACAGGGGAGGCCCTCCATCAGATCCTGGCAGGCAGTGCCCACAGGTTCGTCGGCACACCTGTGCAGGGACGTGCATGCATACCACACAGTCACAGCGGGCGGCAGAGAGACAGACCTGGTGTCCTCTGCCTGGCAATGGAATCAAGTCCCCGGTGGGCAGCCAGGCTGGTATCCATCCTCTAAGTCACTGGGTGGCAAGGGGACACTCGGGGCCCCTCTGCCCACCTTCCTGATGAACCAGGAAGCAGTGTCCTCCAGGAACCCCTGCACGGTGCTGCGCTTCTAGCTAACAAGCCCTTTCACAGCTATTGTTTCTATGAACCCTCCTCACCCACAAATACTTTTACTCATGTTTTATGAGTAAAGTGGGGCTTGGAGAAGACAAGTGACTGAAGTTACAAAGTTCATGAGTGGCTGGGCTGGGAAGCAGACCCACTTCTCCCCGCTCCAGGCCGCGCACTGCCAGACACCCCCTGCAGCTCAGCCCTTCCCCTTGCCCGGAGCAGAGGACAGCGACAGTCCGGGTTTGGAGCCTACCTGGGCCCCATACAGCCCTGCCAGCTCTGTGGCTCTGAGTGACTTCACTTCTCTGGGTCCCAGCCTCTTCCCCTAGCGCCATGGTTAATGCTGTGGCCCTCAGGAGACTCGGAAGATAACGGGCATGAGAGGTTCTACAAACTGTAAAGCGCTGTGCCAAGGCAGCCCGTTGCCGGCCTCCCTGAGCTTCAGAGAACAGAAAATGGGGCTGATAGGGCTGCTGGCACCCTCTTGGCAGGGCTGCAGTGAGAAGTGGGCAAGCTTGTGAGACTGAGCTTCTGCCAACGTGTTGAAGGTTAAGACACTGGTTAGCCCCACTGGGAAGAAAATCGCCTGGTCACACATCAGGGTCAACCCTCCAAGGATGGGCCACGTGACTGTCCACCCTGCAGCCTTCCCAGCGGAGAGACCCTCCTGTCTTTCTCAGCTCGGGAGGCACAGCTGGTAGGGGGTGTCTGGGCAGGACTAGCTGAGCTGGTGAAGAGTAGTGTTCTTTGAGGTGAGGCCCCCGCCCTACCTTTGGAGGCAGCATGAGGATGAAGAGTTTAGCGCTGAGGCAGCCACTGTGCAGCCACGAGGCAAAGACCAAAAGAAGCCTGCAGCCCCACGTCACCAGAGCCTTCCCAATGGTGAGAAACGAGGGCCCCTGGTGCTTGAGGGTTTTCTGTGGCCTGAAACAGCTTTCATCACAGATTCAGGAGGGAAAGCACAAGCTCCCCAGAGGTCTGGGGGAGGCCTGACCTTGCTCTAGCTGTGTCCTAAAGCCCCTAGTTTATCCTTCCCTGGAGTTCTTGCCTTCAGCTTAGGAATATTCAGCCCCACAGTGTGAATTTCAGTGGAAGGAACAGTGTGTAATTATTCGGGGGCTGCTAGGTGACAGGAGCTGGGACACACGCGTGACAAGGCTCACAGTCTAGCTCGAGGTAGGCACCAAACAAACACTGTCTAACAGACAAACCGCATCGGCTATATCCCGTAATATGCCATGTAACAAATCACCCACAAACATAATGTAGTGCAATGCTATGAAATGAACTCTAATATATCACATAATGGAGTACCTCATAATAGGACATTCTCTATCATTACTTCATAGCATATCATATGTCGCTTTCCTGAATTAGACTGTGCACACCCCCTTGGTGAGGGCAGTGAGGTGGTCACGCCCAGGGCCCGGACAGGAGGCTGGAGCAGGGGTCAGAGAGGGCTTCCAGGAGGAGCCGAGCCTTCCAGAATGAGCAGGAGGTAGGCAGACGGAGGGCGGAGGGCGTGCCAGACAGCAGGGATGGCATGAGCACAGAGGTCACAAATAGCCCCTTTGGGAGAGGAGTTCCATGTCATTGAAGTGTAAATGGGACACAGGGAGTGACCGGCTGCAGCCAGGTCATTTGTGGGGGAGGGTCAGGTGTCCTATAAGGGAGGCCAGCCTCTCCCCCCGGCCTGTGGGGAGCCCCAGAGGGTCCTGAGCAGGGAAGTCAGGTGGTGAGGTCTGGCTCTCAGCAGAGCCACTGGCAGGGGCTCAGGTGGGAACATACTGAGCAGGGGAGCCCGTGGGGGCCGGGCCAGGCCCCCGGTGGTGGTGAAATCTGGGCGGAGAGTGCAGGGCCTTGAAGGAGGGACTGGTTCCTACTCTGCCTTCTAAAATATTTGTGCTGGGAGCTCAAGGAAGGTAAGGATTTGTATTTCCTCTGGAACCAGCTTTCTGGTTCACTGGAGCAGGTAGAAAGGGGACAGCCTGCTCCAGGACAGGTGGGGAATGGGGTCCCGCAGTGCCCCTCTGTTCCAGGCCTCCCACAGTGCTGCACGCAAGGGCTTACGGCTGGGCAGTGGGCTGGGCAATGGGCAGGGCAGGCCCAGTCAGCCCTGTCTCCCTGCCGCCCCCCTTCTCAATCTCTGGTCCCTGGGCCAACTCCACGTCACCGCCAGGGACTGGGCCAGTGAACACTCCTCCTTCCCCAGGTCTTCCTCACCATGAAGACCAACCTCTCAAGCAGAGACTTGGGAAGGAGGGTGGAATTCACAAAACAATTCCATATCCTTTTGTGCCACTGATCCCTCCTTAGGTCTGAGAGGCAGGGTCGGCATCTCCCAGATAACACACTAGAGTAAGCCCGCCCAGTCACACAGCCCCTGGGGCAGAGCTGAGACCTGCTGCAGAGCCCAGACACCTGCCCAGCAAGGCCGCTGTGGGGAGGGTGGGTCTCACTGGCCCGCACCGAGCCCTTCAGAGTAATGGCCCTGAAATTGCGATAAACATAAATATTTGGTCCTGCTGGAACTGCCGTCTGTCCAACTGAGACTGGAGGAGAGAGAGTTGCAAGAGAAACGAAGAACAGGGGCCTGAGAAAAGTGTACACGAAATGCACAAGTACCCTGCCAAGCCCAGAATTTTTGCTTGTGAAAAACTGGCCACCCACAGCAGCATGGATGACAGGCTTTTTCCTGCCAGGGTGAGGGGCTGCTGGAACTTCTGGGTCTCCTAGAATAGTGGGGTAGGGGGGAACGCAGGCAGTGTAACAAGGGTACAGGGAATGGAGAAAGTAAAGGGGAACCCCCAGTCCCCTGCCCCTGGCCTGTGCCCCGCACTGTATCAATCACATCACCACCATCTGACACGTGGAAGGCAGCTCCTCACTTCTACCTGGCAGCCCAGGCCGACTCCCAGCTCCCCCTCGGGGGCCAGGGGGTGTGAGGAAGGCAGCCAGGCCTTGCCCTGTTCCTTTCTTCGGCAGTGCTGGCCTCCCAGCTGCCAGCCTGCCCCAGCACCCCGTGGGCCCCCAATAGGCCACCCGCTGACTGTTCCCAAAAGGTGCCCGGATTCCAGGCAAACGTCTCACAGAAGTTTCTGGCAGCGGCGGCAGCCAGTTCTTTAAAAAGGCTTCATGTCATACGGCAATCAGCTGAGGGGCCCAGGTCCTGGGGTGTGTATTAATACCACGGTTCTCCCAAAGCATCCTGTGCTGCTCTCTGATGAGGGGATGGCGGTCCCCCTGCTCTCTCTGCCCCCCACCCTCTCTCTGCACGGACACTGTCCCCATCTTTCTGCTCAGCGGATGACTGCATTCACTCTCTGCTGACCGCTGGTGGGCCTGGGCCCTGCCCACACTGTGTCCTCCCAGGTACCTCCTTCTCGCCTGTCCCCTCAAAGCAAGGTGTTCTGAAAACAGTCGCTGCCAACCATCCCCAATTTTAACAGCTTTGACAAATAAAAGTTAGGCAGCATCCAGGGGAACTAATTAGGTGGCCTTCAGGCACCTTAGAGGAAGAAGAAAAGTCACAACTGGTGTAAGAGGAAGAAACAACATTAAAAGAAAACAAGGGGGAACAAAATAAAAACCAGAGATAAAAAGTCAAGAGAAAACAGCGGCGCCTGAGAAACAAGAATTCCAGCCGCCAACTTTTACGGCGTCCAGCCCTGTTATTCATAAGCGAGTTTCCTCTCTCACAAAGGACCTTTTGCACGGTTTTCCCTGCTGCCTCCAAACCAGCTGCTCGCGCTGTTGTATCCTGAGTGATGATGAGGCTCTGAAAGGGTTTTTTGGGAACAGATGGCCAGGGGAGAGCTGGGGAATGTGCCAGCAGAGGGCTGGGCGGGCTGCCAAGGCCTGCGGTGACTGAGTGCCTGGGCTTCCAGCTCGCGTGCTTTCCCTGCCCTCTGCCCTCAGTGGCGCCAGCAGGCCTTCCCAGCGAGAGCTCGGAACATCTGGAGTCTGGGGCTGCCAGGAGGGGGGGCCGCAGCGGCGGCGGCGGGCGGGGGACCCTCTGTTCCAGCGGAGCTCCCATAGACTCACCACCAGGCCCGCCTCGCAGAACAGCTAATCAAAACCACAGCGCCCGAATGGGAACCAGGCGTGCTCCCAGCTGCAGCCAGAGGCCGCCAGGCGACTTAACCCGGTGTCAAGCCTCGCTGGTGGCACCCCCTAGCCCACCCCACCCTTACCACCCCCGGGGTCACCCCCAGCGGGCTATTGGCTCCCCGCAGCTTAATGAAGCCTCCACGTGCTGTAGCCTGGCTGCTCGCAGAAGAGCTGTCCTCCGAGTAGGGCCCCGAATGGGGCACTTGCGGGGTGCCTCCTGGGCGCAGGCCACCCTGCCGAGCAGTGCGTTAGCTCTAGGGCTGGGCAGGCCTCAGGAGTTGACCAGCTCAGACTTCGGACCTAGAGACACAGACTGGAAGCAGTGTCATGGCCTTGGGCAAGTGCCTCTCCCTTAGCCTCAGTGTCCCTTCTGTGCTGTGGGGGAAGGGGTGGGTGTTGTACGGCGTAAAGATAATGTGTGTGAGGTGCCTGGCACACAGTGGCTCCTCACCACACGGCCAGTGTGATTGTTGGTGGTAATCTGTTTACTGGCATTATTACTGCGTACGGCCAACGCCGTGCATGTGTTTTGGTATGAGTCCATGAACTTCAGAAGCCAATGGATTTCTGGTTTGGTTGCACATTTGCCCCCTTCAAGGGTGTAGGAACAGGGTTTCGCCCTGCAGTGCTAAAGAGAGCTATTTGCCCTCACCTGCATTTTGGCTGGTCAGTCATGCACCCAGCCCTGGAGACTGCCCTTTTCTGAGAGGTTCCTTTCTGGGGTTCCATACGAAGTTGTGGTCTCATATGTAAATTCATGAGATTGCCTTTCTGGCACTCACTGAGAAAAATGCCAGTCCTGTCTCATAAGGGAGGGATCTTGTTTAATCCTTCCAGCAAGGTGGCAGGGAAAGTATGCAGGCTCTCACTTTAGGGGTGAGAGAACTGGGGATCAGAGAGGTTAGGTAACGTGCTCAAGGTCACACAGCTAGGAAGTGCCAAAACCAGGTCTCCAACGCAGGTCTCCAGCCCCAAAGCCCTGCACTTTGCCTACTTCATGGTCTTACCAAGGGTCTCCCTGTTGTATTTTTGTGTGCCTTCAAGTTAAATGACAGCACCACAGGGAACTGAAAAGAACTGCAGTGTTTTCTCAACTTAACCCTCAACTACACTCACTCTTTCTCCAGGTTCCAGGAGGGAGGGCACACAGCCTCTGCAGCGCTTTACGGAGGGGCACCTTAGCTGGAGGAGGGACTCCTCAAGGGTGCTCTGGACAGTCTCTGCATTCCAAAGGGTGGTCAGCTGGAGCAATGCGACGGGGGTGGGTGGGGGCCAGGTTTCATGAGTGGTTACTTCTGGTTCTCTATGCCCGAGACCCCAGTTTTCATTCATGAACAACGTGTTAGGAGAAGAGTGGGATCTGTGAGCACTGTGGGGCGCGGGGCAATGTGAAAAAGGAGCCGGTGTTGGGGGTGAATGAATGTGAAAGAGGAGAGGAAAGCAGCCATACTGCCTTGGGACCACCCGGGGTCCTCAGAGGGCAGCAGGAAAGCAGCTCTGAGCTCACCTGTGAGGCTCCCCAGCCAGCGCTCCCTCCAGCCCCGACCCTGCCAGACTCCTGGACCAACGGTGTCAGATGAAGAGGAGAAGCAGCAGCTGAGAGAACACTCCGTGTTAGAACAAACAGCTGGTGACAAACGTCTATGTAATTGGAATGCCAGAAAAAATAAATTGCATCCATTTTTATGACAAGAAGGAAATTTGATGGTGATTTCCCACCCACCCTCCTTTTTCTCCCCAGCAAATGGCCTCTGTGGGCTTTGAAAGCAAATGGTATTTAACTCAATTGCTTTGGCCGGCAGACTTGGAAACAGAACCTCCTCTCACCCAGCGCGCTCCCACTGGGGCGGGCAGGACAGGAAGTGGTAAGAGCCCGGATACACCTCTTACTAGCTGGGTGTCCCTGGGCAAGGTCCTCAGGCCCTCAGCCTCGCTGTCACTGTTTGTGCAGTGGCACAACATCAGCGCTTACCTTGCAGGAGTGGTGGGATCAGTCGATGAGGTGATGTGTCGGAAACACCGAGCACCATGCCTGGCACACAGTCCAGGCTCCGAGAACGCCGGGTGTTATCAGTGACATCAGGGCGCACTGCGCTGGGGTCTCGAGGGTCTCTGTGAGTGACTTTCATATCTGTGGGAAGTGCTGTGATGGGCAGAGGGGTGACTGAGGGTAACGCATTTTGTGAGTCAGACTGGAAAAGGGGCCGAGGTGACCTCAGCTCAGAAGTCTAACGGAAAAGGGCCTGAGAAATCACTTCCATCAACAATTCACTTTACAGAAGTGGAGACTGAGGAGGCCCGCATGAGGGTGACTCAGGACACGGCAGGTGTGGACGATGCCAGGACAGTGGGCACTCTAGGGGCACAAGAGGCCCTGCACCCCGGTGGCTGGATCCTGCCAGAGCAAGAGCTCTCCAGACTCTGCCTCATGCACTCGGGCTTGGGAACAGTCCAGTGAAAGAGCAGGTGCCGCTGGGTCCTGTGGGAGGCCTGGGCTCGGCCACTGGGCCAGTAAGGAGCCCTTCGGAACCCTCAGCGCCCACTGACCCCTGACCCCAAACCAACATGCCTCCTCAGCTTGTCGCCAGCACAGAAACTACAGACATCAGCACCCGAGACATTCTTCCAAAGAGGAGTCGGGCCACCCTCAGATTCGCCATCACCAAGGAAAGCGTCCCCTGCCCAGACATCAGCAGGAAAAGGAAGACGTAGGTCGGAGGGAGCTGCACCGGCATCGTGCCTGCTCTGGCTCCAGGCTGCCCACAGCCCCGCAGCGTGAGGAGGAGCCCCTGGCCTTGCGGAGCCAGCCTTCCCCCGACTATGCCAGCACGCTGCAGTCACAAGAGTGCAGGAACTGACTGGCCATTTCCACCAGGGCTTACGCTACACCATCCCTGTTAGTAGTAGTAGCAGTCGCTCTTGTTGACGCTATTAATACTCAATGGCTTAAAATCCCCGGAGGGGGCTGCCCTAGGTGGTGGGAAATCGGTCCTTCCCTGCTACTTCTCAGGTCTGGCAAGGCCCGCCCACTGCAGGTGTGAACTGGTTCTGCCGCTCTTCCTCCTTCTCCCCCTCCCCCTCCTCCTTTTCTTCTTTCTCTTCTGCCTCCTCCTCCCCCTCCTACTGCTGTCCCCTCGTCCCTCCTCCTCTTCATCCTCCTCCTCTTCCTTCTCCCATCCTCCTCTTCTTCCTCCACCTCCTCACTCTCCTCCTCCTCCTCCTTAGCTTTCAGGAGTTGCTGCTTTAAAAACAGGAGCTGCGGAAACATGGCCCAGAGCCAGGTGCTTAACGTGCATTATCTCCAGCTGCAGCAGGAGTCCGACCTGAGCTCTCCAGAGCTGCTCAACACCCCCTGCCTGTCTCTCTGCTGGGCGGCCTCCGACGCGGCCTCTGCACTACTGGGACTTCCAAACAGGGCTCTGGATCCCCGAAATCACATCCCGCAAGGTCCAAAGATGGAAGACTCGCCGGTCGAGGGATGCGGGTGGCCCACCCCGGCAGGAAAGATCTGAGATGGGGAAGAGGATACGCCTGGGGCCTTGAGGGCAAGCAGGGTCCACTTTAAATCCCATGCTTCGCACAGGTCTGGGGAGACACAGCAACTCCTCAGAGCTGCAAGGGATCTCGGAGGACCTGAGGCAGCCTCTTAAGGAGGCAACCTGAAAAGGGGTCGCCCAGCCTTTCGGGGCACATTAACTGTGAGGGAGCCATCTTCAAGCGGGACAGCTCAAACCACCCTCAGTCACGTCCATTACCATCCCAGCTGCCATTTATCGAGGACTTCCTTGTTTTCTAGTTTCTTCCTTTCTTCGCTTTCTGTCTCCCTAACCCTTAGGCTGTGCTCAGTGGCTGCAAGGGAGGGGTGATGGGAGCTTGACCTGGGCCCCAAATCCAGA
>PVKM010049065.1:0-11007 GCA_004027735.1 Carollia perspicillata
GACAAAACATACTCTCCAACAACCCAAGCCACCACCATTAACACGTACCTGCTGATGCTCTTAAAACTTAAGCCTGGGGTCATCGTTTGTTGCCTTTCAAAATATTTTTCCCCTCAGTTGATATGGATTTTCTAATTTTTCCCAAAGGAATTGCTCCTTTTTGATCCTCTGTGTTCCTCTGCCTCCTGGGAATTTAAAGGGATCTTCTGAGGATTCCCTTTTGTCTGATTCCTCATGCACCTGCATAGCTTACTCCTGGGAATCTGGAAGGCATTTGGTTTCACAGAAGGCTTTCAAGGACTGTAGAAGTCAAAGGCCAAAATTTGCATTTGTAATGCACAGTCAAAAACAAAGAAAATTTAATGGATCTATTGTGTATCTACATCAGAAGACTCAACATGAAGATGTGAAGTCTCCTGAAATTGATCTATAGATTTAACACAATCCTAATAAAAATCCTAATTGTTTTCCTTTGTAAATTAACAAACTGACTCTAAAGTTCATAAGAAAAAACAAAGGACTTACAGTTGCCAAAACAAAAAGAAAGAAAGTTAGAGGTCTTTACAATACCTGATTTAAATATTTCCTATATATAGCCCTGGCTGGTGTGGCTCAGTGGGTTGAGTGCCGGCCTGTGAACCAAGAAGTCACTGGTTCAATTCCCAGTCAGGACATATGCCTGGGTTGTGGGCCAGGTCCCCCATTTGGGGGCATGCGAGAAGCAACCACACATTGATGTTTCTTGCCATCTCTTTCTCCCTCCCTTCCATTCCCTAAAAATAAATAAATGAAATCTTTAAAAAAATAAAGATTTTTTCTATATAGTTACTGTAATCAAGACAGTGCAGTGACAGTGAAGCGACAGGGACATAGATCAAAGGAACAGAATGGGGTCCAGAAATAGACCAACACACACACAGTCAAGTGACCTTTGACAAAGGGCCAAGGTTACTCAATGAAGAAAAGGATGGCCTCTCTAACAAATGGTTCTTACAAAATTGGACATACACCTTCAAAAAGAAATGAACATAGACCCAAAACTTGCCCCATATACATATATTTACATGAAATGAATCATAGATCTAAATATAAACTTTAAAGTATAAAAAATTTTTAATGATAGCATAGGAAAAAATCTTTGTGATCTTGATTAGGCAAAGAATTCTTGGTACACAACAAACACACAAATGATAAAGAAAAACCTGATAAATTAGACTTCACTTAAAGTTAAAAACTATTATTTGCAAGCCACTGGTAAACTAATAATAATAAGGAAAAGAAAAGAGAAGCCACTGGGAGAAAACATTTGTAAAACACATATCTGATAAAGGACTTCTATCTAAAATATATGAAGTCCTACAATTCAATAAGGGGGAAAAAACTTTTAAAAATGGAGAAAGAAGCCCTGACCAGTGTGATTCAGTTGGTTGGGCAGTGTCCCATAAACTGAAAGGTTATGGGTTCAATTCCTGATCAGAGCACATGCCCAGGTTGTAGGTTCAATCCCCAGTCAGGGTGCTTATGGGAGGCAACCAATTGATGTGTTTTCTCTCCACCCCCATCATCCCTCCCTCCCTCTCTCTCTAAAATCAGTAAGTATATCCTGTGGTGAGGATTAAAAATGGAAGGAAGGAAGGAAGGAAGGAAGGAAGGAAGGAGAGGAGAGAGACAGACAAAAAGATTTTAATATATACTTCAAAGAAGACACAAATGGTAAATAAGCACATGAAAAGAGACTTCATTTCCTAGGCTTTAGGGTAACAGGAATTAAAACCACAATGATGCCCTGAGGGGCGTGGCTCAGTTGATTGGGTGCTGTCCCGGCAAAGGGAGAGGTCACATGTTCCATTCCCGGTCAGGGCACAAGCCTAAATTGTGGGTCCGCTCCCCAGTCAGGTTGCACGTAGGAGGCAACCTTTTGAAGTTTCTCTCTCACATCAATGTTTCTTACCCTCTCTTTTTCCCTCCCTCCCTTCTCTCTAAAAATAAATAAGATCTTTTTAAAAAACAATGAAATACCATTATCCACCTATTAGAACAGCTAAAAAAATAAAATAAAATATGAAAACCTTCCTTAACTGGAATACTCACACATTGCTGGTGGGAATGCAAAATGGTACAGTCCTTTGGAAAACAGTCCTTTCATCCCACACCTAGCTGTTTACCCAAGAGAAATAAACACATATATCCAAACTAAGATCTGTTAGTAAATGTTTATTTCAGCTTTATTCATAATCCCTGAAGTCAGTAAGCAACCTAAATGTCCATCACTAGGTGAATGGATGAACATGGGTGAATGTGGGCTATCTCCACGACTGGATACCACCCAGCAACAAAAAGGAGTGATTACTGATACATACATTGATGAATCTCAAAAGTATTATCTGAAGTGAAAGACACCAGACATAAAAGATGACATACTATGTCATCTATGACATTCCAGAAAAGGCAAAACTATAGAGATGGAAATCAGATCAGTAATAGCCAGGGGTCAGGGGTAGAAAGGCTGGCATTTATTACAAAGAGTCACTAGGAAATTTTTAGGGTGGTGAAAATATTCTATATCTTAATTGTGGTGGTAGTGACACTACAGCTCACAATTGTCAAAACTCAGACCTGTGTAACTAAAAAGGATAAAATTTTCTGTATGAAAATTGTATCTGCCCTGGTTGATGGGGCTCAGTGGATGGAGTGCTGGCCTGTGAACCAAAGGGTCACCAGTTCGATTCCCAGTCAGGGCACATGCCTGGGTTGTAGGCCAGGTCCCAGTGGGGGGCATGTGGGAGGCAACCACACACTGATGTTTCTCTCCCTGTCTTTCTCCTTCCCTTCCCCTCTCTCTAAAAAGTAAATAAATAAAATATTTAAAAAAGAAAAGAAAATTATATTTCACTAAATCCTCCAAAAAGAAGCTAAATATTTCATTTCAAAATATAATTTATAACCCTGTCTGGTGGGGCTCAGTTGGTTGGGCATCATCCTGAAAAGTAAAAGGTCATTGGTTTGATCCAGTTAGATCCCCGGCCAGGGCACATGCTTGGGTTGCACTTGTTGGTTCCCAGTCTGGTCCGTCAGGGTATATACCAGAAGCAACCGATTGATGTTTCTTTCCCTCTCTTTCAATCTCCCTTCCCCGCTCTCTAAAAATAAGTAAAATCTTTAAATATATATATCATGCATATATAATTTATAAGTAATTGCACTTATGTAAGACTAATCAGCCATGAAAAAATCTATGTTGGGAGACCCCTTACATCAAATGAACACAGTTACAACTGATGGTTTAAGACTTGGCGGGGACAAAAGCGATTTTGATTAAAAAATAATTTTACAAAGGACTTCCTGGTTTTTAATTAACTGCTAAAGAAATGGTGCAGAGTTTTGCATCAAAAGCAGGGGGATCTTTTGCACACATTTTTCCCCAACAGATAAATTTTGAAGTCAATTATCAATATTACAAATAATCCTGGGCAGTTTCCATTTTCTCACCTGTAAAAAATTACCTGATCTAAAGAGTTCTCTGCATTGTAAACGCTTCAAGTCTAATTTCCCTCCCAGCACAATTTAGCTGAACCTCCAGGGGGCCTTTGAAAACCCTCTAATCTATGAAACCTGTGAATTCAAAGGAAGTCAAACTCTATCCCTTCCTGTCACCTCCATAGTGTGTGTGTGTGTGTGTGTGTGTGTGTGTGTGTGTGTGTGTGTGAACAAGCATGGCAACTGTCACTTAGATAGGGAGGGCTGCAGGGTCAGAGTGCTGGGAAAACTCTGCCCAGGGCATGTGACTAACACTCGTCAAACAACTCAGACTCTGTCCACTGCTCCCCACAGCCCAGCCCCACCCTCCATCCTCCAACACACTTACCACCCTGGGGGAGAGGCACTTGGGCAGTTTTTACTTTGCCTCCCTCCATCCCACCATCGCAGATGCTCTCAGACTGCGGCCCTCTCTAGGGCAGGCCTCTGGTCCGCTCTACGTGCTGACCAACTCCTTCCACAGGAAGATGCTCCACAGGAACCCAGAGTTTCCCAAGAATGCCTCCAACATCTGCCCCAGAATGGGTCAGGCAAGAGGGGTTTCCACGGTAGAACAAAAATGAAGCACTAGATTTTTTTCCTGCCTCCTGGATATAGCACACGAAGCACATCAGCACACCAAGGTCTCCCAGAAGTCTTTGCAGTATAGGAAACCTGTTTAAAGGGGTTTCCAAACTCCCTTAGCTAGGAAACTTTCTTTCATGTTAACACCTATTTACATGTCACAGAGCCAGTGTTTCTACACACACTTAATCAGTGCTATTGACCTCCCTGCATTTACATTTTTCCTTTTTTTAAATAACATTTTTGGATACCTTTGCTTCTAAGAAAAAAGATTCATGTAATATGCTAGCACTTATGTAAAGATGGGAAGGATGTTTCTATACATATTGATTGTATGAACTATCTCTGGAGTGATTTAGGGGAACTGGTCACTGTAGCTGTTTCTAGAAAAGGAAATGAATGGCAGGGGGCAGAGGAAAGGGGGACTTCTAACTGTGTACCCTTTCGTATCATGTGAATATGTTACCTAGCAATCCATTAAATTAAAATTAAATTAAAATAGTAAGTACTGACCTTATATGTGGGTGTGGCTAGAGCATCGCCCTGATACACCAAGGCTGTGGGTTTAATCCCAGGTCAGGGCACATACATGAAGCAACCAGTGAATGCATAAATAAGTGGAACAATAAATTGGTGTTTCTGTCTTCTCCCTTCCACCCTATCTCAAATCAATAAAAAATAAAATAAATAAAATAAAACAGGTACTAAAAAAAGCAATACTTTAAAAAATATAAGAACAGCCCTGGCTGCTGTGGCTCAGTGGATTGAAAATGGGCCTGCAAACTAAAGGGTCGTCAGTTCGATTCCCAGTCAGGGCACATGCCTGGGTTTCGGGCCAGGCCCCAGTAGGGACCACATGAGAGGCAACCACAAACTGATGTTTCTCTCCCTCTCTTTTTCCTTCCCTTCTCCTCTCTCCAAATAAATAAATAAAATCTTTCTAAAAAGATGCATTTAAAAACATATATATATATATATATATATATATATATAAAAACACTGACCAGTGCATGTGCATATAGTGTATGCACACACATGCACACACCAGCCACAATCACCAGAGATAACATAGCCACTGTTGATATCTGGTGGTGTTCTTCAGTTTCACTGGTTTACTTTTGCTTTAGATGCCTGTGATTTTGGTGTCATATTCAAGAAATCATTGCCTAGACCTATGCTATTAGTTTTTCTTCTATTTTTTAAGGAGTTTTAACAGTTTCATGTCTTACATTAAGCCTTTAATCCTTTTTGATTTGATTTCTGTGTGTGGTGTAAGGCAAGGGTCCAATTTCATTCTTTTGCACATGGATATATCCAGTTTTCCCAGCACCATTTGTTGAAATTATCTTTTCCTCATAGTGTATTCTTGACACCCTTATCAAAAATCAGTTGACTGTACATGTGTGGGTCTGTTTCTGGACTTTCTATCCTGTTGCATTGCCGTGTCTGTGTGTCTTCATGCCAGTATCACACTGTTTTAATCACTGTAGCGTTGCACCACATTAAAATCAGAAAGGGCAATGCCTCCAGCTTTGTTTTCCTTGCTCAAGACTGTTTTGGATATTTAGGTTCTTTTGTGATCTCATCTAAATCATGTTTTTTTTCTGTTTCTATGAAAAATGCCATCGAGATTTTGATAGGGATTGCATTAAATTTGTAGATCACCTTGGGTGGCACAGGCATTTTAAAAATATCAAGTCCTTTAATTCGTAACACAAGATAAAATCGCCTTAAATTAACCTTAATTAAATTAACATAATAAAGGCTATATAGGAAAAGCCCATAGCTAACATAGTAACCAATGGGGAAATGCTGAAAGCTTTTTGTCTAAGATCAGGAATAAAACAAGGATGCTCACTCTTACCACTTCTATTCAACATAGTCCTGAAAGTCCTGGCCAGAACAATTAGGCAAGAAAAAGAAGTAAAGGACATCCACATTTAAAAAGAAGTAAATTTATCTATTTGCAGGTGACATGATCATATACATAGGAAACACAAAAAACTCCACACAAAAAAACTATTACAACTAAGCAACAAATTCAGTAAAGTTGCAGGATACAAAATCAACATACCCAAATCAGTTGCATTTCTATACACTGACAGGAACTACCCAAAAAGGAAATTAAGAAAAAAATCCCATTTACAATAGCATCAAAAAGAATAAAATCCTTTGGAATAAATTAAGGAAATGAAAGCCTGTACACTGAAAACTATGAAACACTGATGGGAGATAAAGCAGACGACAAATAAATGGACAGACAGTGGTGCTTGTACTTTGTACTTTTCAAAGTGTTTCCACAGATAGTATCTCTTCGAGCCTGATGCCACCTCTATGAAATAAAAAGGACAGATAAATGCTCACCAAAGACAAGGAAACCAAGGCCCCAGCAGGTCTGGATGAGAAGCTGATCACTCAGCTGATCAGTGACAGAGGATTCCATCTGCACAGCCCGTGGTTTCTTTCTACGGCCTTACTCGGATGACAGACCACCACTTACTGAGCACCAATGGCATCCAGTGCAGTAGGTCCATAGGGGTCATATAACCCCTCAAAGGCACCGCCACTGCATGCAACAATCTCGATGGAGGATAATGCACATAAAAGGCTGGGAATTACAGGGTGGGGCAAAGGTAGGTTTACAGTTGTTCACATGGAAAAAATACAATAAATAAATAATAATGCAAGAATAAACTCTTGTCATGTGCTCATCACTGTAAACTTACTTCCGCCCTATCCTGTGTTTACCATGTATCATGCTAAACATTATTATAAATGTTATCACACACACAGGTGTGCACTCTACTACTTAACACTCTTCAGTGGCCTCTGGCTCAAACCCATATCCTTCGGCAGAGCAGTCAAGGCCTGTCACAGGCCAGTCCCTCTCCAGGCCCACGTGCCAGTGCCCACCTCCCACCCCATGCACTGGCTGTGCTCAACTGCTATGGTTCCCGATGTGGACCATGATCTGGGACATATGTATTTCCACTGTGTTTAATATGTACCTCTGGCCCTGGTGAGGCAGCTCAGTTGGTTAGAGCACCGTCCTGACACATCAAGGATGCGGGTTTGATGCCCCTTCTGATCCCCGGTCAGGGCACAACAAGAATCCAATCAATGAATGCACAGATAACTGGGACAACGAATCAGTGTTTTTCTTTCTCTCTCCCTTCCTCTCTCTCTAAAAATCAAAAAAAAATTAATTTAAAACAATTTTAAATGCCCCTCTCATCAAACTAATATCACTCATCCTTAGTTCAGGCATCACTTCCTCCAGGAAGTCTTTCCTGGAAACACGTGTGCATGTGCACGTACACACACACAACTCTCAGGTGTGCTTCTACTGCTTCCCTTAACTCTGTATCACTTATTCATCCATCTGACCCCTACACTATGGGCTCCTTAAGGTCGGGACATGAGCCCTTTCCCCCTCTGTATCGACCAGTGCAGGACCAGGCACAGAGGAAATGCTTGGTGCTTACCTAACAAATGTAAAAGAGCAAGGGAGGCCTGGGATGGTGTCATTGCTTCAGCAGGTGCAATGTTTCGGATGCTTCAAAAGGGGAAACAGTACTAGAGAATCAAAGTGTCTGGGCAAGACTAAGGGGTAGGTACACCTTCCCTGCTTGTGGAAAATACCTCAAGTGACTTCAGTGTGAGCTTTTGGCTATTCTTCCTTCAACCTCCTGAAACAGTGACTTCCAGGAGGCTGACCCAGCTGCAGGTTACTGCTAGGCCAGGAGCACAGAAGCCGCAGCCAGTTAACAGAGCCAAAGCGAGCACTAAGATTGTTCACAGCTCAAGACCCAGAGGTCCAGAGAAGTGAGCTAACTGACCCCAAGACTCCCAGCAACTTAGCAACAGGGTTAGTTCCACACTTGAGCATTGGAATCCCCGTTCAGGGCTCGTTCCGCAGCACCGGGCACCCTTCGGGATCTGAGCTAAGACACAGGGCAAAAGAGGGCTGTGTGCCTGACCAGCACCAAGCAGTCCGGGATATAACAGGAAGGAGAGGACAAAAGGACAGAGTTCTTGAACATGAACATGTGCCAGGCTGGCAATAATCAGCACAGACCGCAGAGGAGATGGGCTATCTAGAGAACGAGAACTCAGAGACATGTTTTCCACTTCCTCCATGTGGGAGAGACCACCTGTTTACTTTCCTGACTTTGACTCTGGACAGGGCACAGGTTCAGAGTTCTCGGATATCTTATTTTCAAAACAACCTGCAAAGTGCTATTACATCCTCATTGGTACCACGAAGACAGTAAAGCTGAGAGATGTTAGGTAACTAGCTCAAGGTCACACAGCTGATAAGTGGCAGGGCAGGCATCTGAACCCAAGTTTCCTCCACTAACCAGAGTGGTTCTGGGTGATGTGAAAACTTTAAACTATAGCTTCTAGTGACTCTTCAAGCCCCAGTTTGCCCTCTGCAATTGAAAATAGTTTTGCACTTCCAGCCAAGATTGAGGTGTAGGTGGACACACTGTGCCTCCTCAGACAACCAAAAAAAGGACAACAACAAATTTAAAAACAGAACTGACCAGCTCAAAGAAACAACCAGAACTGACAGAAATCAAACTGTATGGAAGTCCATCAACCAAGGAGTTAAAGAAGACACATTCATTCAGACTGGTAGAAGGGGCAGAGACAGGCAGCTGGGTGGAGAGGACTCACAGCAAGGCAGAGGCTGAAGGACCAGGTCAGGCAAGGCTGTGACTGGCGGGCAAAGCAGCAGCTGCTAGACCCAGCTAGGTGGCGGATTGTGGACCAGGGGTCCCACATTCATGTGCAGATAAACCAGGAGGAACACCTGGGGAGCGAAACACACCATGCAACCCAGAGTCCCGGTGTGGGGAAATAAAGCCTCAGAACTCTGGTTGAAAACACCTGTGGGGGTTGAGGCAGCAGCCGGAGAAACTCCCAGCCTCACACAAGAGTTCATTGGAGAGACCCACAGGGTCCCAGAAGGTACGCAAACCCAACCACCGGGAAGCAGCACCAGAAGGGCCCAATTTGCTTGTGGGTAGCGGGGGAAGTGACTGAACACCAGCAGAGAGTGGAGCAAGTAGCACTGTTTCCTCTTGGACCCTCCCCCACATACAGCGTCACAATGCAGCAGCCACATAGGTTGCCCCACCCTGGTGAACACCTAAGGCTCTGCCCCTCACTACCTAACAGGCGCTCCAAGACAGAAAAAAATGTCCCAAATGAAAGAACAGATCAAAGCTCCAGAAAAAATACAACTAAGCGATGAAGAGATAGCCAACCTATCAGATGCACACTTTAAAACACTGGTAATCAGGATGCTCACAGAATCAGTTGAATATGGTAACAAATTAGATGCAAAAATGAAGGCTACACTAAGTGAAATAAAGGAAAATATACAGGGAACGAATAGTGATGGGAAGGAAACTGGGATTCAAATCAATGGAGTGGACCAGAAGGAAGAAAGAAACATTCAACGAGAACAGAATGAAGAAACAAGAATTCAAAAAAATGAGAAGCTTAGGAACCTCCAGGACATCTTTAAACGTTCCAACATCTAATCATATGGATGCTAGAAGGAGAAGAGGAAGAGCAAGAAATTGAAAACTTATTTGAACAAATAATAGAGGAGAACTTCTCCAATCTGGCAAAGGAAATAGACTTCCAGGAAGTCCAAGAAGCTCAGAGTCCCAATGAAATTGGATCCAAGGAGGAACACACCAAGACACATCATAATTACATTACCCAGGATTAAAGAGAGAATCTTAAAAAACAGCAAGAGAAAAGGAGACAATTGCTTACAAAGGAGTGCTCATAAGACTGTTAGCTGATTGCTCAAAAGAGACCTTACAGGCAAGAAGGGGCTGGAGAGAAGTATTCCAAGTCATGAAAGGCAAAGACCTACATCCAAGATTACTCCATCCAGCAAAGCTATCATTTAGAATGGAAGGGCAGATAAAGAGCTTCCCGGATAAGGTCAAGTTAAAGGAGTTCATCACCACCAAGCCATTATTACATGAAATATTAAAGGGACTTGTCTAAGAAAAAGAAGATAAAAAATATCAACAGTAAAATGACAACAAACTTACGGCTATTAATAACTAAACCTAAAACAAAAACAAAAACAAACTAAGCAAACAACTAGAAGAAGAACAGAACCACAGAGATGGAGATCACATGGAGGGTTATCAACAGGGGAGTGGGTGGGGAGAGAGGGGGAAAAGGTACAGAGAATAAGTAGCATAAATGGTAGGTAGAAAATAGACAGGGGGAGGGTAAGAATAGTACAGGAAATGGAGAAGCCAAAGAACTTATATGTACAACCCATGGACATGAACTAAAAAGGGGGAATAAAGGTAGAAGGGAGTGCGTATGACAGAGGGGAATAAAGGGAGGAAGTGGAACAACTGCAATAGCATAATCAATAAAATATATATTAAAAACAATTTTGCATTGGTGTTTTTCAGTAGTAATGCACATGAGATTCATAAGGGTATTTCAAAGGTTCAATGCATGGTACAACAAGAAAAGGAAGATGACCATGTTTAAAGACAAACAAAAGCATGGAGCTGACCAACAAACATTCCAGGACATTTACCTCTCAGTCAGCAGCAGAGTAAAGGATGAAAATGTCTAAAACTCAAGAATGAGCCCTGGCTGAGTAGCTAAGTTGGTTGGAACGTCATCTCAATGTGCCATGGTTGCAGGTTCAATCCCTGGTCAGGGCACATGCAGGGAACAACCAAAGAATGCATGAATAAGTGGAACTACAAGTTGATGTTTGTTCCTCTTTCCCTCTTCTTCCTCCTCTCCCTGAAAAAAAATCTTGCTAAAACTCAAGAATGACTCATTGATTTGTTTTTCCTTGAGGAGCAACAGGCATGTAAGTACACCAGTGAGAAGAGACTCTACTGA
>PVKM010049066.1:0-11028 GCA_004027735.1 Carollia perspicillata
CCTGTTGGCTAGTTAGTTGATTCCCTGCTCTGGGCCCTGGATGCTCCCCTGCTGTTTTTCTTTGTCCTGGGTCCGGGACCACTTCCCTTGCTTTCATGTGTCCTTGGTTTTCACAATTATATATCTCCTGCTTGTATCACGAGATCCCTCCCCTCCCCACTTTGTTACAATGTATTTAACCACACACCTGACCCCTCCTCAGTGCCCAGAATTTGGAAGCTGTCTCCTCTGGGCCCACGCGTGTATTAAAAGCTTATTCCGTCACCCCATATCGTGTAAGAGTTTGTTTTTCCGTAACAATTCAAGTAGAGTGTTCTGTCTTTTACTCCCATCCCAGTCCACCACCCCAGTGCTCCCCACCTTCCTCCCATTTCCACCCCCCTTAGTTTCTCTCCATGTGTCCTTAATACTTGTTCCTGTTATCTCTTCCCTTTTTCCCCTGAAATTCCCTCCCCTCTCCCCTCTGGTTACTGTCATCCTGTTTTCTATTTCAATGTATTTGGTTATATTTTGCTTGCTTGTTTGTTTTGTTGCTTAGGTTCCTGTTAAAGGTGAGATCATATGGTATTTGTCTTTTACCACCTGGCTTATTTCACTTAGCATAATGTTTTCCAGTTCCACCCATGCTGTTGCATAGGGTAGGAGATCCTTCTTTCTTTCTGCTGCATAGGATTCCATTGTGTAAATATACCATAGTTTTTTGATCCATTCATTTACTGATGGGCATATAGATTGCTTCCAATACGCAGCAACATTCTTACTGATATGTCCCCCAGAGCAAGAGATATAAAGGAAAGAATAAACAAATGGGATCTCATTAAAATAAAAAGCTTCTGCACAGCTAAAGAAAACAGCATTAAAATAAAAAGAGAACCAACTATATAGCAAAACATATTTGCCAGCTCCTGCCTCTTGCCCAGGTGCTGTATAAGCTGACCTGGCAGTCGGGAGTCCGTAAATGCTCCCAAAGTCACATACCCCTTTGCCCAAGGCAGCAGCACAGCTTTTTAACTTGCCATTGTTATGCAAATTATCTTAAAAGTCCCTTTCTCCAACCCAAGTTTGTGGGGCTTTTCTTCCTATTTTCAGAGACCCTTGCTCTGCACCCCATTACAGGTTTAGTATGTGGCCCCTTTTTGTACACAAAGTTATTAAAATTTTATGCCAAATGAAAAGAAGCCTTGAGGAAAGATTACATATGGTACAATTCCACTTACATGTTCCTGGGTCTGTTTATTCACTGTTTGTACAGACATTGCTCCAGGCAACTCCACAGAAGAGAATCTGGTTTGGGAATGGGCTGGACAGAGCACCCAGTGACAATAACCACCACTACTAAATGCTCAAGAGCCTGGCACTACCCTAAAATTTGAGTATTATTCCTATTTTATGGATGAGAAAACTGGGACATAGAGTAACATAGAAAATAAGCTCTCTAAGTTAGGTCTATTTCTATCTCAAGACTGTTATCTTTCCAGGGCAGCACTTAGAGTTTTACCCTGAGGGTGCTTTGGTCAAGAAGAGAGTGTTGGTAATGCAGGAAGAGAAATCAGTACAGGTCCTTTCCTTACAGGGTTCAGTGGAAGGGGTGGGAAAGAGGAGGAGGGAGAATATTGAAGAACATAAACTATTAATTGTTTTGTAGTTCTTCTTTCAAGGGTAAAGACTACCTTCTTGATCCTGCTTCACAATATTATATTGACCAGTTGCTCATTTGTTCCTCACAAAAGCCCTGACTTAGATAAGGCAATTGTCTTGAAGTAAATTACTTGTAAATCCTGTTACAGGATTTTGAGCTGGTCTACAGAGTCCAAGGAGGACTTTCTGGTAAACTTATTTACTATGTTGAAAAAAGATTTATTTTACAGATGTATTATTTTGTTCTTAGTGGCTTCAGAGGATAATAAACAAAATGACATGTTTTCTAGTCTCTCTTAGGGACATCTGAGAATAAGAGCAGAGGTGTATTGAGGTGCTGGGGAAGGTGAGATTCTAGTGACTGTTTTTCTGCCGGCACAAACACATTTCCATTATGGACATTAAAAATAAAACAGGCACCTTGACTGGTGTGGCTTAGTGGCTTGAGCATTGTCCCACAAAACGAAAGGTGTCCAGTTCAATTCCTGGTCAGGGCATATGCCTGGATTGTGGGCTTGGTCCACAGTTGGGGCATGTGTGAGAGACAATGGATCAATGTTTCTCTCCCTCTCTTCCTCCTTCCTTTCTCTCTCTAAAAATAAATAAATCTAGCCCTGGCTGGTGTGTCTCAGTGTATTGAGTGCTGACCTGCAAACTAAAAATCAATACAATCTTTTAAAAATAAAAATAAAACAAAACAGGCAGTTATTTTACCAGTAAAGTGGATTTATTTGGGAATAACAATTGGGGACCAAGCTATGGCCAAACCATGAACAAGTCCTAAGAGACAAAGGGAAGCTCAACTTTTATTAGGTTTTAGGAGGAAATTGGAGAGGGTGGTTTTGAACAAAAGTTCACTGGAGAAGAACGAGAGTTCAGGGTTGTGGTGGTCTTTCTCATTGGTTGCAAGTGGTATTGTCTTGTTGCTGGGGCAGGGAGGGATTTTTTTAAAGCAGAAGATAAAATTGCTACGTGAAAAATGTCTTCCCTTGTCAAAATAATTTTCATCTTGCTTCTTTCTGCTTGCTGGTTATGCAGGCTGCAATAAGTGGTACTTGAGTGAGAGCTCTCCCTTCAAGTCTTCCTGACTTTATTTTAAATGAAATTTCTTTTATTTGTTTTCACAGTGTGATGGCTTATACTAGTGTGATTCCAAGACAAGTGCTTCAAATTCCTTGACAATCCTACTGTCTAACAAGATGAAAAACTTCTTGTGAGATCGAAGCCTCCCAGAAACCACGAGAAGACAGTGAGCTAATAGCAAAGCAAAGGATTTATTGAAAGCGGGCTCTCCCTGTAGTGAGAGAGGGGAAGTAGTGGAGCTGAGACCAGTTCCCACCCAGGTGACTCTGTGCAGGATTTTTTAAAGAAAAAAAAAACAAAACAAAACCCAAAACCATGCACTATGGGGAAGTAGTCTTGTAATTGGTTACTTTGAACTGCTCTACTTTTCTCTTATTGGGTGTTTCTATCCCATGGCTTTCTAGTTCCTAGAACTACCCTGTCCCTGACGGATTACTTGGGTGCTGTCCCGCCCTGGTCTGTTTGTTCCAATATCCTGCTTTGCTGGCTCGGGTGCCTCTATGCGAGGTCAGACCAGATTGTCATTCCTGCCTTCTTTTTTATATAGAAAAGAAAAGAAGGGGTGAGTCGAATGGGGATGTCCAAGGTCTTCTGGCTGCTTCCTGCTGAGATGGGATGTAGATTTTATAAGCTCGGGGCAAGGGGATTTCCTCTTCTTGCTTGGGATTATGGTGTAGAGAATGGTACCCTCTTAGCAGCAGAGTGGCCTTCGTGGTTTCTGCCACAGTGGCTTCAACTGTTTTTCTTATGAAATGGATCAACAGCTTAATTAAACAGGGTCCTAGTAAGAGAAATAGTAATAAAATGAGGAAGGGGGTAATTAAGGGCAATAGCAGTGCCTTGAGTGATGGGTAAAGATAAGAAAGCAGAGTTGAGAGCCAGCTTCCACTAGTGTATGCCCTTTCCTTGGCTCTTTGTATTATGTCAATGTTTTTCTTCAGTACCTCTAAATTTTCCTCAACTATACTTATGTCATTGATATAGAAGCAGCAGGTCTCTTTAAGCATAGCATAGGTGCCTCCTACCTCAGCCATTAAGCTATCTGAGGCCCGTCTGTTCTGCAGGACTCTGTCAGCTAGGGCCTAGGCTATTGACTGACTCTTGCTGCTTCTCTGTCATGTTGATGGTGACATTCCAGGTTTGTTGGAAGGTAATGGATATGTTTAAGACAGATCTTTCTAGTAGTGGTATTCTTGCAAACCAAAAGAAGCCACGAGTAGTGGAGTGGCCCAAGCAAGGTCTTTCTAGGATTGGGTTATCATGTGCATGATAGCCCCAGTTAGGATCTGCCAGGGATCTCTTTGGCCTGGTGTATTGTGTGGACCATGAGTGGAGAGAAATACTTTAAAAAGAGCCAAGGCTTAGGCCATTTCCTGCTAAGTGAGTATGTGTGTGTCAGGAAAAAGTTTTACTACGGTGCAGGTTCCGGACTAGTCCATAAAGAGGACTAGATATACTTTGGTTCCACATGTGAAATAAAATCCTGTCCCTCTTAATGTCAGGGAAGTTTTCCAATAGTCTCTATTTTTTGAGATTAGGACTAATGGAGCTACATTGGGGAGTAGAAGGGTTCCCCCTATTCTTCTTGGTACATTTGTCATTGGACAGGGGAGGTGTTGAAAGGTTATGTGGGTGTTGGCAAACTCCATTAAGGATAAGTCTAGTAAAAAAGGTATATGAGGAGTTCCCTTTTGTGGCATTTGTGGAGGTTACTTTTATTTGTATGTGTACTATGCCCATTCTGTCCCCTATTCCCCAGGTGCTGTGGGTACAAGTGTGCATCTGTACTTCAAAAACGGAGTTGTGATAGGTGGTGTTAAGACATATCCCTGGTGGGTTTGTGGGGGTGAGAAGATTGCTTTGTTGTGCCAAGACATAAGTGTTATTGCATAGTTGTGTGTGGTTAAAGGCACCTAAGTAGATTGCCTTACTCACTGTACTGTTGAAGTTTTAGAAGCAGAAACCAGTTTGGCCATATAGAGTGGATGTCTGCCCTATGCTTTCCCCACTATTGGGGTTGGTTATTTTTTTTTTGCCCCTAGGCGGAATAGTCAGGGTTGGAGTAATAATAGCTCAGATATGGTTGCTGGGAAAACAATGAGTTTAATGCCCATAGTGGAGGAGGCATTGGGGCATATCCAACAATTGCTTTTATGAGTAATGTTAACTATGTGTTCAATTACAGGGGTTCAGATACAGGGGTGATGGGATGTTTAAAGGACAGGGCAGGAATGATGAGAGGGAAAAGGAATAGGAAGTTGGTTTTCATATTGAGATTAGTGCAGGAGGTCAGCAAGAAGCAGAGCAAGAATGAAAGTATTGAACTGTATTTCCTGGGGGTTAAAATCCTGTAGGTCCCCTTGTAGCCAAAGGTCTCTAATAACTTCTTGGAGCTCAGAAATGGACTCTGGGGGTCTATGGTATAAAGAGAGTTCCTGAGTGATAATATGGAGGAACAGTATTATACCTGTAAGATGAAGGTCTTCTTGTGGCATACATGGGAGTGTTTACCTTGGCCAGGCAATTTTTACCTTAAGGTCTCCAGTGGGGTGGGGGGGAGACTGGTATATGATGGTTTGGAGGAAGGGGTCTCCTCGTTCTCTGGAATAGGAGCAAGCAGCAGAAAAGTTGGTATTCCAGTTCCTGATGTGTCTGATGGTTGTACCTGTATTATGAGTTTGAGATGAGAAAATGTATCCAAGACTCAACCCCTTGAAGCTTAGCCACTGCGGGGGTGGTGAGGAGCACTAAGTATGAGCCTATTCACATAGGGGAAAGGGCTTTGGGGTTAAAGCTTCTATATGAACATAGTGTCCTGGGACAATTGGTGGGGAAAGGAGAGTATTTCCCTCGACTGGCTGGGAAGAGAAGTGTTAGCATAGTTTCTAAGGGTTTTCCTGGTGTGTGTTAGGATGGGAAAATAGTCCTCATATGGTGTGTGGCTTGGAGTAATGTTACTGAGGGTGAGAGCGTGCCCATACATCAGCTCAAAAGGGTTTAACATGTGTGGCTTGTGTGGAGCTGCCCTAACTTTCAGGAGGGCTAGGGGTTGGAGTTTGTCCCTCAGGTCAGATGATTCTGGATGATAAGTTGCATTAAGTGAGTCTTGAGGGTGCTGTCCATCCTCTTAACTTTCCCATATGACTGGGGTCTATGGGGTGTGTGGAGCCTCCATATTATACCTAGAGCCTGGGATACCTGCTGGGTAATTTGAGAGATAAATGTTGGATCATTATCTGATTGGAGGGATGTTGGGAGGCCAAAGTGTGGAATGATTTGAGTGAGTAATTTTTCTGTTACTTGTGAGGCTTTTTCTGAGGAAGTGGGGAATGCCTCTGTCCATCCACTGGAGGTATCCATGAATACTAGGAGATATCTGAGCTTCCGTATTGGTGGAATGTGTGTGAAGTTGACCTGCCAATCTTGGCCTGGGACCTGTTCTCTAGCTTGGTGAGTCAGGAAAGGGGGAGGTCTCAATCCCCCTTGTGGTGGTGTTTGTTGGCAGATGACACATTGCTTGGTTATTTTTTCTAGGGTAGAAAGTAGGGAATGGTGTAGGAGGGTCTGAGAAAGAAGAGAGATGAAGGGTCTCACACTGATGTGAAATTTGATGTGTAGGTCAGTAAGGACTTTGGTAGCATGTTGTTCTGGTAAAATTATTTTGTTGTTAAGAGTATACTACCCATTGGAAAAGGTTGCTCCCACTTTAGGGAGATTTAAATGTTCCTCATTGGTATATGGTGGTGCTTTAGAGGGCATTAATAACAGCTGAGTAAGTGATTGAGTGGTCTGGGCTAGCCTTTTGGCCTCGATGTCTGCTTTATTGTTTCCTATGGAGATGTGATCTCTGTTATGTTGATATTCCTTGCAGTGAATTATAGCAGCACATTTGGGTAATGGGGCTGCCTGGAAGAGCTTGAGGATGAGGTTTCTGTTAATGATGGGGAAATGTTTAGAGGTGAGGTAAGGTATCTTCTCTCCCTCCATATGGGGATGTGTGAATGTATGATATGGAAGGCATACTTGGAGTCAGTGTATATGTTCACTGTCTGTCCCTTGGCAAGAGTTAGTGCCCTCATGAGTGCTATAAGCTCTGCCTGTTGGGAGGTTGTTCCTGGAGGGAGAGACTTAGACTCTAGAATATCATTGAAGGTGATGATAGTGTAGACTGCTCCCTACTTGGGGGCCTTAAAGGAACTCCCATCTATGAACCAATTGGGTATAGGTGATGGGAGAGGGTTATCCTGGAGATTAGGGAACAGATGTAAAATGCGGTGAATAACCTCACTACAATGGTGAGAGTCTGTAGATGAGTCAAAGAGAGGCATCAAAGAAGCTGGGTAAAGACTTCGAGGGGAGGGATGGATTTGGACTTGAGGATTTTGTAGGATTTGAGCATGGAGAAATTGAAGCCAGGAGGGGGAAGCATTCGATATAGCTGGGTGTGTGATGAGAGGGTTTATGGAATGGGAGGAATATACTGTCAGGTTGGCATATAGAACTCACTTCTTAAGACCCTCTAGAATAAGGATGGCTACTGCTGCCAGAGCCCTCAGACAAGCTGGCCAGCCTAGGAATGGAGCATCTAAGTGGCTTAGAGAAATAAACTACAGACCTTAGTTCGGGCCCATAGTGTTGAGCTAAGGCATAGCCATCACGGGTGTCCATATATAGGACAAACAGTCACTGGGGATCTGGGACAGCTAAAGTGGGGGCCTGCCCAAGGACATCCTTAAGTTCCTGGAAAGCCTTTGGGTGACTTACAGACTTCTGTAAGTCACCATTAGTTGTCTGGTATAAAGATTTAGCTATTAGGCCAAAGTTGGGAATCCAGGTCCTAAAGAAGTTGGCTAGCATCCAGCAGGAAAGTAACTCCTGCTTGGTCTGAGGCAGAGGGGTGTTAGTAATGAGACTTCAGTGCTGTGTGATGGTCTTATGGGTGGGAGTTAGTAAAAACCCTAGATAGGTGACCTGAGTCTTCGAAAACTGCCCCTTTGCCTTGGAGACTCAATAACCCTTTTTTAATAGAAAGTTAAGAAGGGTGATGGTGTGCTCTTGTGAGATTTCTTCAGATGGACTATAGAGTAAAAGGCCATGTACATATTGGAGCCGAATTCTGGGGGCTAGGTCTATCTCTCGTAGGTCAGAGGCTAGGGCCTGACTGAAGAGATGGGGGCTATCCCTAAAGCCCTGAGGGAGGACAGTCCATGTCTATTGTTTGGTTAAGTTTATAGTTGGGTCTGTCCAAGTGAAGCAAAGAGGTCCTATAATTGGGAGGAAAGGGGAATGGTAAAAAATGCATCTTTTAAGTCTAGGAGAGTGTAATGAGAGTTACTATGGGTATTTGTGAGAGAAGGGAGTATGGGTTGGGCACTATGGGGGTAATAGGAATGGTCACCTCACAAGCCTCATCTTGTACGAGTTGGTACATTCCATTTGGTTTCTTTACTGCCAAGATGGGGGTGTTGGCTGGGGAAGCTGCATTGCATAAGAGGCCTGCTAAGAACAGATGGTCTACAATAGATTTTCATCTTATTAGGGCCTGGGCAGTGAGAGGATACTGAGCTTTATTGGGGAATTTTCTGGGGTCTTTGAGAGCTACCTTGACTGGTTTATGATGTGAGGCTACAGAAGGGTGTTCTGTGCCCCAGACACGAGTGTCAGTAGAGGAAAGGAAGGTGAGGTTTAATGAGTTGGGTGCTGGGGGATTAGGGTGGTTTCCTAAGGTTAGCAGTAAGATGGTTTGTGGGTTTAGAACATATGTTATGCTCTGTAATGAGGGTATTAGAAGGGAAGCTTGTAGCTTTGCTAAAATGTCCCTCCCTATTAGCAGGATAAGGCAAGTAGGTATAACTAAGAAAGAGTGAGCCAAGGTGTGTTCCCTTATATGGCAGAAGAGCTGAGGAGTGGCCCATGGTTTTGTTAGTTTTCTGTCTATTCCTACAACAGAGGCTGAGAAGGGAGTTAAAGGCTCTGAATATTCTGGTAGAACTTAGAACATGACTCCTGTATCTAGGATAAAGGAGATGGGCTTACCTGCAACTCGTAGGGTTACCCTGGGTTCAGCGGTGGTGATGGTAACAGTCTGGGCTCTTGAACCTGGGACTCGTCAATCTTCTGTGGCTAGACCAAGTAGGTCAGGGACTTTGAACTCAGGGGCTGCTTCTCCCACAGAGGAAGGAAATCTAGTTCCTTGGTTGGAGGCCGATGGACAGTCAACCTTCCAATGCTCTGTCTTCTTGTGAGCAAACAGGGTCTGGGAGGTGGCTGTGGGTTCAGGCAGAGCCTCACCCAATGTCCCTCCTTTCTGCACCTGAAACAAAGATCCCGTGGAACCTCCACCTTAGTAGGTTTCTTTCCTTTCCCACAACCCCTGGGGGTTTGTCCTTGGAGGGCAGTGGCAAGCATTAGGTATCTCATGTTCTCTTTTCTGCCTCTCCTTTTTCCTGGCACTTTCTCTTTCTTCCTTCTCTTTATCTCTCCCTTTTTGTTCTATTTTTTTCCTCTTCCTCTTTGTTGTTGAATACCCAGAAACCCTTCTCAATGAGGTCCTCTCGTTTTTGGAGCTCTTCCCGAATCAGGTAAGCTCCTTTCTGCAGAGCCTGGGTCCAGACTGGTGTATTTGAGAACTGCCTCATTGAGTTGGCTCATGGAGGCTGCAGGATTTTCATCTGGGCCCTGGGTGATCTCTAGAATTTTGTCATAATTTACAGCCTTAAAACTAGCCGCCTCATGCCCACAATAATGTAGGTCAAGAAGTGTGACATTTTTCTTATATCACGTGAATCTGATTGATAATCCCAGTTAGGAGGAGTAGTAGGACTCCCAACTGTGCCCTGGGGGTGGGCTGGGTTCTCAACATATAGCTCATCTGCATAGGTTGTAGCTGCGATCCAGATATGGTCTTTTTCCTGTGGGGTCATGGTTGAGGTGAGGACGACATTAACATCCTGATATGTAAGATCATACATTTGAGAAAGATATTTAAACTCTTTAACATCATTTGTAGGGTCCCCAGAAAAAGAGCTGAGCTGTGTTCTATTTGTGCTAAGTCTGAGAGTGAAAAAGGAACATGAACCTGCATTACACCCTCTGATCCTGCTACTTTCCTCAAAGGAAACATCATGGAAGAGGCCTCAGTGAGGGCAGACATTGAGGGATTTGAGACAGGCCTGCATGAACAAGTGTGAGGCAGAGAGGTAACAGGAGGGTATAAGGGCTTTGTCCCTGGGGTAGAAGAGTCAGGGCTGGGAGGCTGTGAGGGTTCTGAGTCCCTTGAAGGTGATGGGTCATCTAAGGGTGGGAGATTGGTACATGGCAGAGGGTGATAGGTGGGATCAAAGGAGGTGGCTGAAGAGGAGTCCGTTGTGAAAGGGGTAGGATTAGATCCCTTTTCCTTAGAGAGGAGGAGTTGAAAGGCAGTGAGGTCTTGGCAGAACTAGGGCTTGGCCCTAAGTGTGCAAAAAGCTCGGAGATAAATGAGCTGGGAACACTTGTCAGTGAGCCACGTGAAATTGTCAAGCTCTGTGAAGATGTTGAAATCAAAAGTGCTGTTTTCTGGCTAATGCTACAGTGCCATTTTCCAGCTATGAAGAGGAGAGGAGAGGTCAGATGGAGGGTGAGAACGAGTCTCAAACCACAGATAGACTGAGCAGCGGGACAGGCGTCACCACGTTGCCACCACAGGCTAATGAGAAAGAGGAACAGTCTTCCCAAGCGTCCCAGGAGTTGTCTGTCCCCGCGAGAGAAACGAAGTGGACTCCCACTGAACATTCAGATTTCGAGTAGCGAGTACCAGCAGGCTGCCGTTGTAAGAAGAGACAGGGACAGAATCCCCAGGGAGGTTGGTGGGGGGCTCAGACTCACCCTGTGGATTCCTGACGGCTGTTGTCTGTTGAAGGGAGGCACAGTGGCTAGGCGGTTTCGGAAAAGAGGAGATAGAAGGAATTAAGCATCCAAGCAGGGAGCTCAAGCCATTGACTCCTGAGACCTTCAGTGGCTGTTGGTCCAGGAGTGGAGTCTGGACCCAGTGGGTCCCAACCGAGAGGGACCGGGCCAGGTGATTTTGAGTCCCAGGTTTTGGCACCGAAAATGTGAGATAAGAGAGATCAGAGCTGCTGAGAAACCATGAGAAGACAGTGAACTAATAGCAAAGCAAGGGGTTTATTGAAAGCAGGATCTCTCCAGAGCGAGAGATGGAACGTTGAGCTGAGACCAGTTCCTACCCAGTTCCTGCAAAGGCAGCTGTGTAGGGTTTTTTGAAGAAAAGAAAAGAAAAGAAAAGAAAAGAAAAGAAAAGAAAAGAAA
>PVKM010049067.1:0-11027 GCA_004027735.1 Carollia perspicillata
CTTCTCAGTACGTGACTGTTGTATTTGTATAGTAAGTTTGTTAAATCAAACAACTCAAGTACACTTTCTGATTTGTAGCTCCAACGCCCTGAGATTATAAGTTGGGTGTGGTGGTAGAGGCAGAGGAGAGGGGATCTGTCCTGAACCCCGACAGGGACATACCAATTCTTTGAATAATTGGCTCAAGCTTCAGCTCAGCTTCAAGTAGAGAAGTGTTTTGGCACTTTTATAAGTATCCTCACTTTATTAATTTGAAACTTCAAGAAGATTTCTAAGTGGTAATGCAAATGGCCTCTGATTAATACTGGGGAACATTCTTTGAGCTTCCCATGCATTACCATCTGTAACTGTAATTGTCTCTTCAAAGAAAATGTACCTCTTAATTACAAGGTCATGCACGGAAAAGTAAAACTGAATCTAGCATGCGGAATGAATAAGAGATGTGTGAGTGCCTGAGGTGTGTGCGTCGTGTGCATTTCATGTGCAGTTGTCTAATTTTAAGAAAATGAGTCAGGAGCCCTTTAAAATCCTTCCCAAGATTGCATGACCAGAATTATACTAAAAAGTTTTAGAATTATACTAAAAAGTTTAATGAAAACCCAGAGTTAAGATAACCTAGCAAAATCAATTTCCAAAAGCTGCCTTTGCAGCTGAGACATTTCAACACCTGTATTTAAAGCTTCCAAATGCTCATCTGCTGGTGTTTCTTCCCCTGGGAAGAGAGTGTAGGGTCCCTTGAGGAGGACGACTATGAGGTAAGGGAAGCCACATGGTCCGGCTGTCTCATCCATGAGTGGATCAGAGGAAGCCACAGCACTACAAGTCCCTTAAAGTGTCAATGGGAAAACAACTATAGCAGTATTTTGGTTTGCAACCTTTCTCTGTACCACAGCCCCTCGAAAAAAGAAGTGGGGGCAAAGTAGGTCTGGGACTTAACACAAGCCATTTCCTGTTTCTGAGCTCAATTCCCTCGCCTGTGGACTTGAGGAGATGTTGTGAGGGTCACAGAATGGCTTAATCTCAGCATTAATGAAATGTGGCAGCAACTCCCAGCAGTGAAGACCAACCGTGTAGGTGAAAATCGGCCTCCTGAGGTTAGTAGGATTCATTTCCCTGGGCAAAGAAAAGGCATGTCCCCAACAGGTGGAAAGAGTTGACACACCTAAGATTCACCAGGGAATTGGGTGAGTTCATGGTGAGTCGGGAGAATACCAGCTGCAGCTGTGGGAATGGCCCCACGGTCCTCTGGACAGGGACCTCAGAAGAGGGCACAATGATGCTGGAACCTTCCAGTGACACACTGAAGTCACTTTCTGGCCCAACAGACCTATCTACTCTCATTCGCTGAGCCCCATCTTCCTACCCCAACTCACCATCTTCCAAAGTCAGGGAGAAGCACTCATGTGAGCCAAATGGGTGTTTGGCAGTTGCTACCATGGAGTTTGAGTTTGAGGAAATAGACATTACCTGGGGGCTCCTTCGGGGAGTAAGTACAGTGGGAAGACAGTAGGGGTTTCCCTTCTCCTCCCTCCCCCCATTCCTATTCTGCTAAGGGCTGATTTCACAGACCTCGAAGAAGGACTAACTCAGACTCTCCCACTCTTCCTCTTGGCTCAGCCTCCTCAGACCTTCGAAAACCTACATGAGAGACTCAAATGCATTCAGTTTCTGGCCTTACCTCCAGGCCTAGTGCTACAACCAACTTCAAGGTCAGACTATCCGTGAAAGTGCCATTGGTTTTTCTGAGTAGACCTAAAAAAAGAACCACACTAAAATGACCAGACGAAGACAGAAGCTGGTTTTGATCCATGTGGTAGTTTTCCAACTGGTTCATCTGAAACTTTTGTTACATATTTCCCCAACTTCAAATTCACTCTTAAAAGATAACTTTCCCATGCTTCAGATGATAGATGTCTGCCTCTAAGTGTCTCTGAAGCAAATATCAACCAGATTAGGAACATCCATTTTGATTAATTTGAAAATGGGTTGAGTTCGTGTTCTGCTGCCTTTATCCTGCCCTAGACAACCCCTGACCACTTATCCATTATCCTTCAGAATACGACTGAGCATATGGTCTCCTTTTATGCCAAATCTAATCTAAACTATACCAGTTCCTTTAGTTCTTCCTCCCATTATTCCTTTTAGAGCCATTAATTATTTCTGTCAACCCTTCCCTAGGCCATATCTAATTTTCTTTCATTTTCTAAGTCAAAGGATCCCCCAAAAATAACTCCTATGGCTAAAATCAACTGTATGAGAATTAGACTTCTAGCAATGAAAAAAATGTTCTGTACCCTGTGTTTGATACATAACGTGTGATCCACTATCTCTGAACTCTTCTTCTTATTAAGTAAACAGTTTTTCCTCATTCTGGAAGGATGACTTTGTACTTTCCCTAACGGCCCTCACCTATCCATTTGGCCAGGCCCAAGCATCAAGAAAATACCCTAATTATAATCTAGCTTTTCTCAGAGGCTTGCTTTCACATCAGTTTATATGAGAGGCTAATATAATGACTATAGCTGTCATTCAGGTATCAAGATGTCACTTAAATTCCTGAACACCCAAACTTCCTCTGATTCACTCAAAGGAGAAAAGAAGAGCCCCTGAAGAGCCAACAAGTACCCGACCAAGTTCAAATTCAAGTTTCTGAGAGCCATGTGAGCACATGAACAGCTCTGAAAATGAGCGCTTTGGTCTCAAGGACCAAGGGATGAAGAAAGACAAAGTTTGGCAAGCAGGAGAGAGGAGGTGATCTGCTGAAGGTAAAATGGACCAGTCACTTCAAAATTGTCCTTTGACAACTTATAATAAGCATGGAAACATGATAATATCACTCTACATAGTATTATACCATGAGTCCTTCCTTCTCCTGGGAACCTTGAGTTTATTACAGTCACTTTGGTAATTAATGAGGCTGCTGATGTTACATAGACAAGGCACTGACTTTGGTATCAATTTTCTGGTGCTACCATTCTTCAGGGCTTGACCTTGGACAAATCACCTTATCTCCCTGAGCCTCAGCTCCCTCATAAGGATGATGGGTATGACAATACCTGTGTCACAGGGTCGTTGTGCTGCTCAAATGGGACTCAGGATACAAAGACACTTTGGAAAGTAAAGTGCTACATAAACTGAAGGTATTATTATTGCTAATAACTGTTATTATTCCATTATCCCTGCAAGGCATATAAAGGGATGACTATTACAATACCCATTTTACAGATGAGAAAAGAGAAGTGCTGAGGCCCAAGGGGCTGTAATGATGGAAAAAATCATGAGCTTCAGAATCAGGTGGACCCAAATCTCATTTACTAGCTGTTAGACCTGGGGCTGGTTACTTAATTTCTCTAGACTTCAAGTTTATTCTGTGAAATTATTTGTGTGTATTTTTGGGGGGAGAGTAACTGCTTGAAATAACACAAGTAAGATACCTGATATTTTATCTAGCACTTGAAGGGTGTTTATGAAATGGCAGCTGTTGTAATTATTGAACCAGGGCTATCCTACAGAGCAGCCTTGTTTCAGCCATCCTTAGTGTGTTGAAACGTTCAGAACTCTATTTAAATAATCTATCTTGTCATTGTTTCTAAAAGATCATGATGTGCACAGCCCTCAGCTACTTTTATTTCTTGAATCAATTTTTTTCTTGTAAAACACTAATAAAAATTAGAGAGGCAGTTACACAAGAGAAGGTTGAGGAGATTGTCCTTTAGCCTGACAAGCATGCCCAGTTTTTCCTTCAGATATCTATGTAAGGCTCTTACAGCAATGTTTAATGACCAGGTTAATTGATGTTGACTATATATTACGTAAAACAAAAGGTTTTCCCCCACCATTTAAAAATAAGTTTTTTTTAAAAAAAGAAAAAATGAATGTGACATGAAACATGATAGCTGCAAGCCGGAGGGCTTGGAAGAGAGTGACAGGGCATTGCAACCCTTCCTCCTCTGGTCTTTCCAAAACAATAGACAGGAAGGAAGGTTTTAGCTGAGACTGAACGGAAGTGAGGAGAGCCCACAGTTCTGGGCACTGTGACGCTCAGATCCCATCTTTTGACTGTCTGGGTTCCCCACGCTTGCCCCATGCTAATGTGAAGCGGTGAAGCCATTTCTCAGAGAACTCTGGATTGCCAGTAAGAAAATTTCATTTAAAACCTGTTCTGAACTTCCTGGAGAAAGGGGGCTTTAGTTATCAACATCTGTACACAGCCCAAAGCAAGGAGCCCCACTCTGATCTGGGTAAAGGAACTGTGCGTCTCTCTCTGTGTGCGCATGTGCATGTGTGTGTTTGTGTGTGTGTGTGTGAGTGTGTATGTACACACAAGTACTTAGAGCATATTCCTCACTTAAAATGAGAACCATAAAGTCTTTTCCACCTGCTTTATAAACAAGTTACTAGAATACAAAATCAGAATGGACTTATAGCTGCTAAAATATTCTTAGGAAATCAGGAGGCTGGAGCTCTTTAATTGGTCTAAAGAAAGACCTGGGCATTAGAATTTTTGCAAGCTCCTCAGTGGTCCTAAGGGGTAGCTGAGGTGGAGATCCATATGCTTTCTACTTCAGAGAACTCCAGTGGAGTCCTTCCTAGTCTCTGCCTTCAGTACCTCCTTTCTCAGTGGGCATGGGAAGCCTGCAAATAAATTCTCATCTTAGAATGTGCCAAGGCCTGAAGGGCAATTCTGTACTAGAAGCTGTCGAATTAAATAAAGAGAAGGGAAACTTTCTCTGCTTGAGCAGGTTGTTCAGGCATGACTCCACAAGGGCTGTACCATGAGTTTCACTTTGACGTGCAATTCAGAATAGACCAGGCAGAGCCAGGGAGGTCTACTAGCCCAGAGAGCAAACGGTCAGTCCAAAGATTCAGTGTTACGAGTGGGGAAACATATTGGGGAATTTTCCATATCTAAGAGCAGAAGTGATAAACGCTGAAAGATGATGTGGAAAATGATGCCGAGAAGGCAACCTGACTTGCATTCTTGCTTAAGAGGGGAGAGACACGCCCGGATACTTTATGGAAGAAAGGATCCGCACAATGGCCAACTGAAAGAAATAATGTCAAAGACAGGTAAACGTTACGGACTCCATGGACTCAAGTAGCTGGAGTGGATAGTTGAGATGAGTCGTTCTCCGAGTGTGGCCTCCCCACCAGCATCATCGGCACTGCCTGCCCAGGAACGCACTAGAAATCCTCAGGTCCCACTCCAGAAGTACTATATCAGCAACTCTGGGGGTGAACCCCAGTCTTCTATGGTTTAATAGACCTTCCAGGTGATTCGGATGCGTGCTACAGTTGGAGAGCTATTTACTGGTTTATGGAAAGTCCCCAGAGGGAGCTTCCCCCCCCCCCACCCCCTGCAGGATATAATTCACAGAGGATGACACAAGAAGGGGTTCTTGGAAAGTACATTTTACCTATTGGCAAATAAACATGGGTACTGACATATTCAAGGGGCCTTAAGTCATAGGGTGCTTCCCCTTGTGGAAGACTGAGCTCTGCCAGCAAAAACAGTGCCTCCTATTACAGGACAGGTGCTTCTGCCTGACACTGGAGAGTAGGAGGCCTCACACAGGGCACCAGGGCAAGCCTGGGACCTCCCCCAGCCACAGCCTGCCAAGCATGCCTATGGGTCTGGAAATCAGGACAAGGCAAGATTCCCACGTACAAAATTAGATCTTGGAAACAGGTTAGTTATCTTGGACACACTTAGCACAGAGGAATGTTATCACTGTACAGATCTACACATAGATCTATATGAAACTGAACTGAAACCATACAGTCTCTCAAAGAAAAAGCCACCAGCCAGAGAGAGTAGAGGAATTACAAGATGCCTGTGGTATTCCTTGTACAGAAAAGTCAAGATCTGGGTGTCTGCAGATTGTCTGAAGTCAGCCTCTTCCCCAAAATTGCCACATTCTATTTCCCCTCTATTTTCGGTATATATGCAGCCTCCAGGGGACACTTCCAGCTGTGTAGGCCCTTTGCAATCACCTGGGGAAAGGAAGTCACACAAAGTCGAAGAGCCAGCAGCCAGTTGCAGTATTTTATTTTTTAGAGGTGGACTATAATTACCCCCACAAAATAAATGAATCAGCACAGCACTATGGTGTTGCATGACAACTACAAAGGAAGCCCTGGAAGTTGTGTAAATATTCTTTCCCTTCAGCTCAGTCATTAACTTTTAGCACTCACTGTTTTGCTACCTCCCTTTCCACGTTAACCTGCCACTTCTGTGGCACAGGGCGAAAACACAAGGGGTTTAGAACTGGATGGACCTGTGCGGGGCCATCACTCGCCAACTGGGTGACCTTGGTCAGGCCCTTTCATGTCTCAGAACCTCAGTTATCTGTGGAAGAGAGAATAAGAACCTGGCATTTTCCTAAGGATTGAAACATGTACCTCATGAGAAACTAGGAGACCAGTCTATGTGGTTGGTACTTTGCCTTTCTTCAAGGTTGGGCCAAATACCTAAGACCATACATGTGAAAGATACTTTGTATGTGGTGAATGGGTTACACATGTGTTGGTTGTTACTATTCTTTCTCTTCCCTTTCCTAATTTTTACCTCCAAGCCTTTGTTTATCACAGTTTTAGTTTTTACAGGAATTACACAATGTTAGCTTTAAAAAACCCACCCACCAAGTATCCTGCCCCCAGCTGGGTGTGTCACCTGTGTTATCTCATTTAATCCTCAGAGTGATAGGTTAACTCTCCTCCTGTTTTTCACAAGTAAGCAAAGGCAGCTCCAAGGAGTTGCCTGTAGGTTTGGGTGGGAGCCCCGCAGTTGATTATTGTTAAGACTAGCCTTTGAGCCCAGCTCAGTCTGATGCTCCGTCTTGGCTTCCTGGAGAGGCCTTCAGATCCTTATAGACCAGTTGCAATGCTGTACCCACAAGAGACTTCTCCAAGGCCACAGAGCAAATGCAAATTACAGGAAGTGCCAGGGATACGACTCCCACCTACTGTTGCTCAGGCTCCAAGTTCTCTGTTCCCACAGCGTTTCAGTCACACTTTCCTATCCCAGGAGAGCCAAGATCTAAATCCTCCTTCCCCAAATTATCACCCCGAATCTCTAGTCTGACAAAACAACAACAACAATCAAAACCTCACAAACACAAAACACCAAAAAACTTCTTGGAGGAGGTGACTTTCTTTATGGAGCTTCTAACCCCAGAGTGGGATGGAGAGCATGGTGGGGTACAAGTCGGGGGAGATCTTCAGGGACTTAGGTCCTGTTTATCCACCTGTCATTCTTTTAGTCCCTGAGGCTATACTATCCATTTAGAAAGATTAAAACCAATGGGGCTGGGACAGGGAAAGGGAAGCTAAGGGGAAGGAGACAGAGAGAGAGAGGCAGGGGGTGGGGAGATAGAGAGAGAAAAAGAGAAGAAAGTGGAAATCTCTAAACACTAGAATAAAGGACCTGAGACCGCTCATTCTCAAACAGGTCTCACTTCTTAAAAACAAGCTGCTTCTTGGGAAACCACGGGCAGGTGAAAGCACCCTGGGCGATGCGTTGTGTGTGTGTGTGTGTGTGTGTGTGTGTGTGTGTGTGTGTGTGTCCATGAACTTGGCTTTTCTTCCCAGCATTCTCAGGTGCACTGGAGGCCCTGGGAAGAGAGAGGGCTTTTTCAAAAGATGCTTCCACCCTCTAATCCCTGTGCCTACAAACCAAATATTGATCTATTTAGTAAATCAGCCTGTGGGAGGAGAGATTGTAAAGCCCTGTTTACTCAGCAGTTGGGCCCCCCTGACAGCTGTTCAATGGGGGATTATGATGTCACAGTGGTGAGTACACTATAAACAAGGGATAGGGGAGAATAAAGCATGAAAGGAAGCTGTGGGGCTCGTTACCAGGCAACACAAAATATGTAATCTGAAACCCGACAAGCATGTAAATTTCCCTGCAAGCCTCCCAGATGTCCTCACTTTATGGCCAACACACAGTTTCAGTTTCAATTTGTTTATTTGCCCTTCTTCAGTCACAAACGAGGAGCTGAGAATGTTGAAGGAGAGAAAATAAAGCAAATTAAAATGGGGAAAAGAGGAGAGCTTGTGTTTTCTTCCTTGGATGTAGGCAGTCCAGAGAAATCTCAGAAGCTTGATCTCTCTATTTGAAAAGATGCAGTGGTCATTGTCCAAGGAGAGAGTTAAGGCAGGTCAATGAGCCAGTGACATCTAAGAAAGTGAGTCAGGGGAGAAACAACAAAAAGAAGTGAAAAGGTGAAACTGGTTAAATGGGAGAAAGAGAAGACGACTCCATTGCAGGATCAGCCCCCAGAAACTAGAGGGACCCAGGAGTTCTCACTGCCACAGCCCCACCTAGTGGTTGCCCCACATCGGGCATACCTAAGGTGATGAAGCCCTCCATAGCTCCCAGCAGCCCTTGCCTTTCTGTGGGCAGTTTTATCAAAAAGTTCTTATGATGAGCTGAAACCATCTCCCCTGTCCTAGACACTTCGCCTCGCACCACGGACATGTAATGTCATGGCTCCCAGAGATTTCGAAACAATGACCAGGATACCATGTATTCTCCTAGATCCTCATCCCAGCAAAAGCTCTCCTTCCCAGTGGTTTTTTTTTTTTTCCTAGATGAAATTGTTTCTTGCTCAACACCCTGGACAGTTTTCAATTTGTCCATGTTCCTCTTACAATCTAGGATTAAACTAGACACATCCTCTCAGGTGAGATCTGGCCTCACAGAACTAAGAAAGATCAACCATAACTTCCCTCCCGGCCTCCCTGGCCATGGCCCTGTCATTGGAGAGCTACGGAGGTGTGCTGGAGCTGACTGTTCACTTTTCAGGAACTCTGCAAGCTGTTTTTTAAGCTGCTGACAGGTTGAAGTCTACCATGGTAACAGTATTTACACCACAGATATTGGCAAACATAACAGATCAGGACTTCCCGGCCCGGCCCCATCCTCTGAGAGCCAGTTTACCAGCATGTTACTATTCCTGACCAATCACATCCAACTTCTTTGGGGATTCAGTGATCCCCAGAGGATGTGCAGAAACCTATACCCAGAGAGCTCTACAAACCACAGACGTCCACACAAGAGCTACAAAAGAAGGGTCTGTTAGATCTGAGGAACATGGAACAGGATTTTAATTCCCCTTGACCCTCTTCTATCCACAGCGATCACCTTTGCCGATTGAGAACAATTCTCTTGGGACTGATTCGCATGATGGCCACATAAGTTTCCACAGGACATTACAGAGACAGATGCTGAATGACCAGGCTGAGAAAAAAAAAGGTTCACTGAACTGAGCTGCGGACGTTGCTGCGGCTGCTGCTGCTGCTGCTGCTATCCACACAAACACAGCAGCTGGGACAATCAATGGCTTTTCTGCAAACGTGGGACTTCTGTCAAAGTTTTTTTCTTCTAAATCCTAGTAATAACTGTCTAGAAGGACAGTTTGGTGACAAGGCTAAATTCCAGTCTTTGGCTTAGCCACTCCCTTGGTGTTTGAGTGGAAGCTCCTCTCTGTCCCCCTCTGGGCCTCAGTTTCCCTCCCTGTCAGCAGTGAGGGTTAAGTCTCAGGAGCTCTAACTCCAGATGACGTCTGCAGCTGGCCCCAGGACGGGCCGCAGCGCTGATATCCTTATGAGCGTTGTGAGCAGAACTCAGCATTTGGGTGAGCAGCGTTTTTCCACAAGTTAAATCTCAGTGTGGACTTGCTTGCTGTTTCCACTCCTCCTGTTGTCCTGGGGATGGTTTGTTTGTTGTGACTCTCCTCGGATGCACTACAGATGCTGATGATATATTCTTCTTGGTACTGCAGCCCTGGGCCATGTTATCTCGCAAAGAATCTCACCCAAGAGCAGGCTAATTTTAAGTAACTTCCCGAAGCCAGACAACCAAGCCTCAGATAGAGCAGAGGTCTGGGGGAGCCTGGAAAGCTTCCATCCCTTTGCAAAGATCTGCTCTTTCGCTCTTACCTGAGACTTTCTCAAGAGAAAATGGAAAAAGGGTTTTTTTTATGACAACATTACGACAACCTAGAAAGCATCTCAGTGCTGCTGTTCTGCATCCTCAGACCATATTCCTTTCCAAAGCCCAGGTTTTTAAGTAAGAGAGTTCAACAGCACTAGCCAGGCTACTCTGATCACCTCTTCCATCATGGCTCCGGGCATCCTGGCCTCCTGGTCAGCATTTCTACTCTTCTTGCTCCTACTTCCTGATCATTCTCCCCAAGCATATCCCTACAACTTGATTCCTTTGAGTATCTGTTCGGATCTTACCTCCCAGACTGCCTTCTGACTACTTGTATAAATAAATAGTAACCCCTCTACCCATCCCTCTCTGGTCCCCTCCCAGTTTAATCCGCCCCTGTGAATTGTGACTATTTAACCACGATGTATTTGCCTATATTTAACCTTTCTCAGAATGTTAGCTCGATGAGCACAGGCTTTGTTTTTTTTCGACTCGAAATCCCCAGTGCCTGGAATAGTGTCTGGCACCTGACAAATACATTATAAATATTTGCTGAATGAACGAATGAATGAACGGGCAATCCTCATTATTCACAGATTCTATTTTTGTGAATTCACTTGCCCCCTAAAACTTATTTGTAACCCCAAATCAATACACACAGAAATGTCATGGTCATTCTCAGACACGTGCAGAATAGTGAAAAATCTGAGTTACCCAATGGGCCTGTTTCCATGTGAGGTGGAGCGAGGTGCTACTCTGTCTTCTCGTTTCAGTTCTTACATTGGAAGCCGCTCTCTTGTTTGTAGTCTATTTGGTGCCATGTTTTTCACATCTTTGGGCTTTTTGTTGGTGATTTTGCTGTTTAAAATAACCCCCAAGCATAGTGCTGAGTTGCCATCTGGTGTTTCTAAATGCAAGAAGGCCAGGCTGCGATGCACCTTGCAGAGAGCATACATGTGTTAGATAAGTGTTGTCCAGGCATGAGTTCTGTGCCATTGGTCTGAGTTCAATGTTAATGATTCACAATATTTATTAAGTAAAGTATCCTTAAACAGAGATACACATAAAACAAGGTTACATAATGATC
>PVKM010049068.1:0-11040 GCA_004027735.1 Carollia perspicillata
GAAGAACTTCCTTCTGCAGCTGTTCCCTCTCTCTCCCCCCACTACTTACTCCCTTCATACTGAATGATTCTCATCAGTAAACACATTAGACTATTTACCGTCTTAAAAGTCACCCTTTCTTGATCCAAATCTCCCTCCAACTTACATTTTATTTTCTTTGTTCTACTTTAGGGCAAAACTTCTTCCAAGACTTGTCTCAACTCTATTTCAAATGTATTTCCTATTTCTTCTTATGTCTAATCCTATGAGGCTTTAACAACCACCATTTATGCCACTAGTGAGCTTCACATCACCAAAGTTAATGAGCTGGATGAGAGGGAATACAAATTAAAATAATGACAATCAGAATAGAAGGGGGAAAATGTTGTGGAAACCAAATTAACTGAATTTGACAATTGATTATAGAAAAATGGAGATATTTTTTCACTTTATTCATTCACAACATATTTTATTCTCATATGACCATATCACAATAACTTAAAACAAAATATATAACTTTACAATTTTGTGCTAAAATTACCTTCAACTTTCCTCAAAATGAGTACATAATATAAGCACTGAACTACATAAAAATAAAATACTTTCAGCTACATAACCTATCACACATCTTCTACATAGTTGATGAGTAGATTAATTAATTTAGTTATCAAATATTCTTGAGCACTGACTTTGTATCAGGCACTATTTGAAGATATAAGAGAACAAAACAATGTTGTCTCTGTTCTAATTTACCTTATAGATTAGAAGAGAAAATAGATGTTAAGCAAAGGAATGCAAGTTCAATCAGATTGAGCAATCAATTATAACCATAATTAGTTTTTAAAAAGAAACAGTAGTATAATATACACAGAGAGATAATATATAATATATAGAAACAGAGTACTTTATATTATAGAAACAGTGTGATATACACACATGGAATAAGGGAGAGAGGGAGAAAAAGTAATATTTGAAGTATAACTTAGTTATCTACAAAACTGGAATTGACTAAATGAATTCTGCTTTGCAAACTGTGGGAACTTTTCATGGGGAGCAACATGAAACAGTGAGGGGAAGCTGACTTCAGAATTAACACAGTCCTGGATTTGAACTGCTTACCTGTAATTAAATAACTTAGTGATGTTGAGAAAGTGTTTTAACCTCTTCAATACTCAGTTCTCTCCTATTTAAGATGGGAGAGTCATATCTATCTTTTTGTGTTTTTAGGATTCAAATGCCAGTTTATTTCCTTACACTGAACAATAGCACCAGGTTTATAGCAGGTGTTGAGCCAATGTGTATTTTCCTTTTCTGTATCTAGAGCCTTTAATGCACAGAAAGCCCAGTGATGAGGATGTGGTAATTGACATTCCCCCTCTGGAAATATATATCTTTTAAAGCATAGAGCTCTTGAAATCAGTAAGAGTTCGTAAAATAAAATATGCAAATTGTTTACAGACCAAATCAGGGCAGAGCCTGGCATGTTTAGTACCTCCAGTGTGAGTGCTAACAGCAGGAATGCTGGCATTCTCAATAACAAGGCTGCAGTGAGAAAACAATCTGGGCTGATCACAGTGTAAAAATAAACTTTTAACAGTGGTTTAAACAACCCATTTGTCACGTTTTATCCCAGAGTATGCAAGCAGGCAGCTGATCAACTGAGCTGGCAGAACTAATTCCTCTAGGACCCTTTAGTCCCTTGACTTCTTGGTGATTACAATGTGAATAGATAGATGGTTATGTGTAAGAAACTTTTCTGGAAGGGACAATCTCTCTGAAGAATGTTAAACATCTAGAAATTAAAGGCAATATGGTTGAGTGTTCTAGGCAGTTGCAAAGAACAGAAGTTTACTCAAATAAACCTAAATAAGAGACTTTTGTTTTCAGGAAACACATTACATGGCATACTATGAGAAAGTAGATATTAGGGAGTTCCTGGCTCAGGGTCTGGAATACAGCATGCCTTGGTGGGGACAGAGACTGAAAGGTAGCTGAATTCAAATAGTTCTAGCAATCTTAGCAAAAGAATGTACAGCCATTCCTTCTATTCCTTCCCCAATAAGGTGACTAAACTATTACACAGAGTTTATCCACTCTCCAATTGACTAAGTCTTATCCTCTGATCTGGATATATTCTCCCTACCTTCCAGACAGTGTGTGCGTAGAAACTTCTTCCTCATAACTTAGGTTTATTTTGAGTCACCTTTATCTGACTTTTGTATCTCACTGCATGCTTTAGTTTCTTGATGAAAGGACTATGAATCTAGCAATTTGTGATTAATGTGTTTAATGCAGTGAGGAAAGCTCACCATAATTCTGAGGCATCTTATTTTGTATTTTTAATGAAAAAATATTCTGGTAGAAATAAATATTTGAATGAATTGTATAGAAATGTAGTATCTAACTCACAATTGAAATGAACTCACTCTTTTTAGGGTGGAAGAACCCCTAGAATGATTTAGAGATCTTCCAAGCATTTAATTATTGGATTCAGCATGAGTATGCTCTTAAGAACCATTTTATTTTAATTTTTATTTAGATTCCTCTTGAGTTAGTACAGTTGTTTGCCATTACTAAGCCCAGTCAAACTAGCTTTGGAAAGAGGCTCCTTGGCTGTAGAAATTAGGACCCTAGTTCATTCACTGACTGTTCTGTTGTTATGCTTACATAGATCTTGGAGACAACTTGAATAAGTTAAAATACCAACATTTTTAACAGGTACCAAATTTTCCCCTTGTTTTTCTCCATATTCTAAATGCACACACATAGAGGGACAGATAGACAAACACACATTGCATAAAGTTAAAGAAAAAAATTTTAAGTTTAAAAAATTACCCATTTTAAATGATTTTTATTTATTTTTTAGAAATATTTCAGTTTATTTAAATAGTCAAGTAGAATCCTGAACTGATTTTTAACTACAGTCATGTGCCACTTGAAAAGGACACATTCTGAAATGCATCACTGGGAGATTTCACCATCATGTGAACATCATGGAGTACACTTAAGCAAACCTAGATGGTATGGCTTATTATACACTGAGGCTACATGCAAGCTTGCATGGCACATTGTTGTGCAAAATAACATGAGATTAAGTCTAGCATGAGAGAAAGTGATGTAATCAAGAGAGGAGGTAACGAAGTTGTGAGGCTACTGACAATGTAACACAGCACCTTGTTTCATAGAAAACATTTTTTAAGTAGAATGCATGCATGCTAAAATAATAAAAAAATATTGTATAGTAAATACATAAACCAGAAACACAGTCATTCATGACTAAGTATAATGTACTATACATAATTATATGTGCAGTACTTTTATGGGCTTGGCAGCACAGTAGGCTTTGTTTACACCAGCATCATTACAAACATATAACTAATGTGTTGTTCTACAACATTACAATGGCTGACCTCACTACATGATAGAAACTTTTCAGCTCCATTATAATCTTATGGGACCACCATTGTATATGGGTTCATCATTGACTAAAACATCATTATGCGGCACATGACTATAATGGACTTACCATAAAACTGTATATGATTTTTGTTATGTACATATATTTATAGAGAAGTTTCTGTAGTATTTTGTTAATATTTATGAAAATGGAAAACATATTTACCTCTATAATAAAGAAAAACTTTTCAATATACATATTCAAAGAGAATACTCAACTCTTTGTTATCAATTTTTAAGTTTATTCTATATAGACTAATGTTTCAATGCTAGAGAGCTTATATGTTTGTTCATGAAAGTATATAGTTGCTTTTTTTAGTACTTACTTTTATAAATTTTTTGAAGTTATTAATACATATAGAAGAAACTCGTGGATGATGGGAGAGGGTTATATTTCTGTAAATCACAGCAGCAAGAATAGGAGAAGAAAATTTAGTAATCTGAATTATAGTGTGAGCAATTATAGTGTGAGGTGACCCCTTGACCAATTTATTCTTGTTGATTGGGGATGGAAAAAATACTTATTGACTTCTCTGATTTTCAGAAAATATATAATAGTAATGAAAACCATTTCCTAATAAGAAACCTCTCTAGTTCTTCTCAATCTCTCTAGATAGATAACACTCATAAAGCTGCATTCACTTAAAGGGAAACACAAATCATGTATTTCCTCTTGTCAGAAGATCCTTTAATCCCTGTATTGACATAAAAATGATTCATCTCAAGAAACACTGATTTAGGTCAATATACTTTTCAAAGTAAGAAAACAATATGTTGTCTAACTATTTAGGTTTGTAAAATTATTACCCAGGGGTTCATTAGGGAATTAAAAAAAGCATCTAAACACTTTTCTAAATGATTTAAATTTTCAGAGATTATAACTTTTAATTTATTTGAATACAGTAAGAAGGGATATATTAATGCATAATATATATAGTCTAACATGGCATTAGATTTATAAACCCTCAATTAGAAAAAGGTTCTATGATTATCTTAATTTTTCAACAGAGCCAGGGCTAGAATTAGGATTTTCATCATTTATCAACAAATCACAGGTTAATATTTAATCTGCCCTAAAAGCATCAGTACAGTGAGGTATCTAAGACTTAGCAAAATATCAGTACACATAATGTGGACTACTTAGTCATTATTTTCCCATTTTTCATGAATTATTATTATTATTATTGCCAGTATTTGTTATTATTTATTTGAGTTTTCATTTCCTTATCAGGAGTTTTACATAGAATAATATGTATATTTATATTCAAATTTTTAAAGATAATAAAAACATTACAAATAAAACATATACTAAAACACAAGTACTGTAAAGTAAAAATAATATAAGAAGCTCTGATATCACATATATTTCTGATGAAATAAAAGAAAATCCTCAAAACATTTTGTTAAATAATTTTAATACATTTTAATGTGCAAAGCATTTAATGTAGAAACTATGGTTCATCTCATAGGTCTTTTATTTTGATGCTTATCCTGGTATATCTTCATTACATTTGTTTTCAATTTATCAACATGTAATCATGGATAACATTGTGCATGAATGATGGTAACTTCAGGTGCCATTATTAATAAAATCAGATGTGTACAATATCTGCAAATCAATAAACATACACCATGTAAACAAAATGAAGGATAAAATCCACATGATCATATCAATAGACACAGAAAAAACATTCAATAAAATCCTGCACCCATTTATATAAAAACCCAGCAAAAGTGGAAATAGATGGAACATACCTCAATGTAGTAAAGGCCATATATGATAAAACCAGAACCATTATACTCAATGGACAAAAACTACAAATGTTTTCCTAAAAATGTAATGGAAATCCTAGACACAGTAATCAGATAACAAGAAGAAATTGGAAATTCCAAATCCAAATTGGAAAGGAAGAAGTAAAACTGTCATAATTTTCAGATGATGTGATAACTGTATGAAGAGAAGCCTAAAGATTCCACCAAAAAAAAAAACCCTACTAAATCTGGTAAGTTAATTCAGTAAAGTAACAGAGTACAAAATAAATACCCAGAAATCAGTGGCATTTTTATACATTAATAATGAACTATCAGAAAGGAAAACTAAGAAACAACACCATTCACAATTGCTTCAAAAAGAGGAAAATACCTAGGAATAAATTTAACCAAGGTTGTAAAAGACTTGTACTTGGAAAATTATAAGACACTGAGGAAACTGAAGAAAATACAAATAAGTAGAAGCATATGGTGTCTTCATGGATAGGAAGAATTAACCTAATTAAAATACTACACAAAGCAACCTATAGATTCAACATAATTCCTATCAAGATACAAATCATACATTTCACAGAACTAGAACAAATATTAAAAAAAACTTAGACTTTCAATAGTCATAGCAATATGGAGAAAGAACAAAGTTGGAGGAATCATGCTACTTGATATCAAATGATACTAAAAGGCCATAGTAATCAAAACAACATGGTACTGGCATAAAAACAGATATATAGATCAATAGAACAGAGTAGACATCCCAGAAATAAGTCCACACCTTTATAGTTAATTAATATTTGACAAAAGAAGCAAAAACATAAATAAGCTAAACATAGTCCATTTAATGAATGGTGTTGGGAAAATTGTACAGATATGTGCAAAAAAATGAAACTAGACCAACTTCTTATACTACGCACAAGAATAAACTCAAGATGAATGAAAGACTTAAATGTTAGACTTGAAACCATAACAATCCTAGGAGAAAACATGGGCAGTAAAATCTTGGATGTTTCTCATAGCAATATTTTTTCTGATATATTGCCTTGGGCAAGGAAAATAAAGAAAAATAAACAAATGGATGGAACTACATCAGACTAAAATGTTTTGCAAAGCAAAGGAAACCGTCAATAAAATTTAAAAATCCATTTAATGAAAGAACATATTTGCCAATGTATCTAAAAGGGCTTAATACCAAAAATGTATAAAGAGCTTTTAAAACTCAACACCAAAAACAATAAATCCAATTAAGACATAGGCAAAGGACCTAGACACCTCCAAAGAGGACATACAGATGGCCAACAGACATATGAAAAGATATTAAACATCACTATAATCATAAGAAAAAGGCAAATTAAAACCACAATGACATATCACCTCACACCTGTTAGAATGGCTTTCATCAATAAATCGCAAATATGTTTTGGTGAAGATGTAGAGAAAAGGGAATCCTCATGCACTGTTGGGAATGCAGCTTGGTGCAGCCACTGTGGAAAGCAGTATAGAGCTGCTTTGAAAAAATAAAAATTGAGCTGCCTTATGACCCAGTGATTCCACTTCTGGGAAAGTATCCAAAGGAACCCAAAACATTAATTCAAAAGAATATATGCACCCCTATATCGATTGCAGCATTATTTACAATTGCCAAGATTTGGAAGCAGCACAAGCGTTCATCAGTGGATGAATGGATTTCAAAAATCGGTGGTACATTTACTCAATGGAATACTAGTTGGCTAGAAAAAGGAAGGAAATCTTACCCTTTGTGGCAGTAGAGATAGACCTGGAGAGCATTATGCTAAGTGAAATAAGCCAGTCAGACAAAGACAAGTACCATATGATTTCATTCAAATGTGGAATCTAATAAATAAAATAAACTAACAAAATTAAACAGACTAACAGCTTTCAGAGGGAAGGGGGTTGCATGGCTGGGTAAAAAGGGTATAGAGATTGAGGGGGGAAAAAACTCACATTGTCACAGATGACAGTATGGTGATTACCAGAGGCCAGAGTGCTGTAGGCAGTAGAAGTAGGTAAGCATGGTGATAAATGGTGAAGAAAGGAGACTTGACTTGGGGTGATGAATACAAATACAATACAGAGATAATATATTGTAGGCTTGCACACCTGAAATCTATATGATTTTATTGACCAATATCACACCAGTAAATTCAATTAAAATAAAAAATAAAATGGGACTACAGAGCAATCACCCTGAAAAAATCAGATGCCTATTGACTGTAGAAATTAATTTCCAAATGAATGCTCATGCAGATTTATTAAGCCACTGCTGAGGTATCATAATAAGTGAATAACAAAACATGATATTTCTAGATACTATATATCATCTAGCTCTTAGTTATATTTGAAATTTCTCTCTCACTAATACTTTTGCCCCATGCAATAAAATTAAATGTCTGATAAAATTCTAGATAGAATCTCACTTGTACTTCTGTACTGCCACTGTCCCGTCCCTTCCACCCGGGAGCCCCCATCAGTCCCACTGTCACGACTCATCTAAACCAACTCCTCCCTTTTCCTAACCAATAACCTCTTCTTCCTGTCAACTCCAGTAATACTTTATCTGTGTTTTCTAATATCATTCATAATCTTTTATTAGGACATATATAATGTGTTATAGCCTCTACTAGAATTTACACTTTCTTCTGAATGTTACAACGTTTAATAAGACAAATCCTATGCATTGATGTGCCCTGGCCCCTGTTCCACCACCACCCCAACTTGTTCTTTGGCTCAAGTAGACTGTGACAGCCTGAGAATCCTCTAGTGTAGACTGCAGCAGGCTGTAACAGCCTGTGGACCATGACGCCCTGAGAATCCAGGTAGGTTATGACCCGACATTGGGTCACCACCGTTTATGCTGAGCCCCATCAGTTTATCAGTCAAAACTACTTAGTCTGCAACTGAGAAACCAAACTTGAAATAATTCAAGCAAAATATGAAATTCACTTTATTTTTCTGAGAGAAGGGCAAGAAGTTAAATCTGAGGTAGAACAGACATGCTACCAGTACATCTCTCCTCTGTCTGCATTGGTTTCGTTTTATCTGAAGTGGCTTAATTCTCGTCTATGGCAGATTAACGCCTTCCACTAGTGGAGGTTCAGTGGCTCTCAGACATGCGGACTCCCTTTCTTGCCACCAAGAAGGAACTGGGTCTTGGAGTCCCTGGTCTGTAATTCAAAAGTCCCAGCCCCAGCTGTCCATCTATGAATCAAACATTATGTTCAGGGCAATGGGATAATCTAACTAGCCAAGCATGTGTCTGATGCACACAAGTTAACTCCAGCCAGGAAGGCAGAACTGATATGAAGACAGTGGCTACTATTCAACCCAGATGGTTAGAAAAGATAGAAGAAACATTTCCAAAGGAAACACTGAGAATATAGGTGCTATTCTTAGAAGACAAGAAACAGATTTGAGGAAAATTAGCGAAGATATTGAAGTCAAAAATGTAAATACCTATTATTTGTACATAATATTAGCTAAACCTTTTTAACTCATGAGCTAAGCCAAATTTTTAAGGTTTTCTGGATATAAATTTTGACCCCCAATGTGAATATTAGCATGAGTATCAGACAGAAATATCACTTGAAATGTTTAACTGCTAACAAGTGAACACTGATATTGCTCACAACTGATCTCCCGACAATCAGAAAAAAGAAAATACCAGCTCTGTTATGAGTACCATACATACAAGTGAAGATAATTTGCCTGTTAGGGCAATGACAATAAGTGTAATATGATTATGGACCCTCTGCATGCCACTTTATCTCAGCCATTTTAGTTTGCTACACAAAAATCCTAAAAATGACAGGTAACCTGATAAAAATAAGAGCCAATGTCCATTCAACACTGGATTTCTGTAATGTATATCAAATCACCTACAGAAACTATGAAAATGTAGAGCTTATAGTCCCATCTTCAAAGACTATTTATCACTAAGCCCAGAATTGAACCTGGTAGCCTAAAAGTTTGGTAAGGTTTCCTGATTTTTTCTGAGGTCATCAGCTCTCTGTTCTGCAACAGACTAAAAAAAAACACTGTTCTAAATTGCATTCCACTTATGGAAAAGTGACCTAGCTCTTTGCAAGTAATTGGAATAAATAAGAAAATCAACAACCACAAAGACATAGAAGGATAGTAATGAACTCCCTGCTGGAGGACTTCTGCTTATGAGGAACTAGGGTAATTTGGGGTGATCTTCTAATAACATGTAATTCCAAAGTAGGCAAGCCAACCAAGCCAAAGGAATCAGGAGTGGGGGAAAAGATGAAGACACAGAGAAGCATTTCCTGAGCATATTTAGCTTAAAACAAGAGGCTATCAAAAATCAAAGCGATACATTGGCTGAAGAGATAGGCTTGATAATTTTACCTCTGACTACGTATCTTATAGGATTATTTCCCTTATCTATCATTATCAAACCCTACCCAACAAAAGAAATTACAGCTAAGCTGCATATGACTTGAGATATTAAAAATGGTGGCTGAAATAAAACAAACAGTGAAGGCAGGTGATCAATGGTTGTGTAGTGCATGAGCAATGCCTGGACTGTTATATGCTGTGATTGAAATTCCCCAAGGGAGTGATGTCAAGAAAATAGTTGTGAAGTTAAGGTCAGAAGCCTCCTATTTGTGCTCTGTTTTCAACAGCTATCTATCGAACCTTGGGAGACTTACCTGACCCTTTTGGTATTTCTCTCTCACCTCTAAAAGAAAGAGGGCAAAGTAAATTGAAAAAGAAACCTTAGTTGTAACATAATTATCCTATAAAATATAAAGCAAAACTTAATTCCTGAATGTAATCAATTGTTAAAGAGCAAAACACATCTAAAGAGATTTCTCATCTGTTTTTATACTATCACTATCAGACTAAAATTTAAAACAACCTGTTATTTCTTTTTTAAAAAGATTTTATTTATTTATTTTTAGAAAGAAGGAAAGGGAGAGAGACGTTGATCGGTTGCCTCTCCTACACCTAGGCATGTGCCCTAAGACCAGAATCAAACCTACAATCTCAGGTTCACAGGCCAGTGCTCATTCCACTGAGCCACACCAGCCAGGGCAGAACCAGTTATTTCTTATAGTGCAGCTCAAATTAGCTAATATAATTTGAAGCCTTTATTCAAGCTTTTAAGTTTTCTTTTTAACATCTAGTATAGATATTAGCAAACCTCTTGTTTCCTGTAGTGAGGTTTCACCTTATCTTTGACCATATGGGAATCATTTGAGGAACAGAAAGCTCAACCTGGATAAAATTACTTTCCAGATTTTACCAGGAGTACCCATCCTTTGAGTCATTCTTAAAAATTAAAGCTATAGAAGAATGTCTTCCTTGCAATCACAAACATTATTGAGAAGAGAACAGAGAGAATATTTGAGTCTGGCTCCTATTAACCAAAAAGTATCAGTAATATCATGGAATGATTCAGACTCAGATTGAGATTTCGAAGGGCCTGAAATGTCCAATTCTGGGACCTACTTTAGGAAAAAGGGAAAAAAAGTACTAATGTAAAAGCTGATTCCAAAGGGAATTTTTTACTTGTGATAGAAAAAGAAATCAAACCAAATTACTGGAGTTTTAGAGATTCAGGCCTCTTTCCTGTGAGACCTCTTGAAACAATTTACTAGAAATAATTATACAAAATTTTTTTTTAATTCAACCTGACTTTCAGTGCCCTTCTACAACACTCTAAAGTGCTCATCAACTGCCAGCACTCACAGGGACTTGTGTAAGTCAGGGTATTAGTTTAATAAGCTTAAGTTTATAAGTATCATGAGAAATCATGTATTATTGAATCATCAGCTTAACAGGCAGACAAGGAAC
>PVKM010049069.1:0-10743 GCA_004027735.1 Carollia perspicillata
AGAGAGGAGAAAACTGAACTGGAATTGCTTGCTAAAGACCACCTGTGTAGCAAGAGGAGGAGCAGGGCTTCCCACCTAAGTTTGTATGATTCCAAAATCACGTTCTTAACCACCATGCTGTACTATTATGACTCTTCAAAAAAGATACTAAAATCCTTTTTAAAACCCCTGCTTATGACAGGAGACACTTTTCTAATAAGCTCTAGGATTTGTTAGCATACCATCCAAATAATTTTTTGGCAGCTTTCAGAAGACACCTTGCCCTTCTATTCTGCAGTAGTTTGATTCTGCCCAGACGACAGAGACAAATGTTAAAGCAGATGTGAAAAAAAATAAACACACCTCATACAAAAGGGTCAAAGATGACGAAGGAGCAGGGACCTGTGTCCTCGAGGCACTGTTCTCCGCCGCAGCCCTTCGGACTCGGGGAAGCGGCAGAGGAGTGACGATGACTCGACAGGGGAGGTTCTCTCACCTGAGAGACTCCACAGCTTTTCTTCTTCCCCCGAGTCTGAATACAAGGAAATGAGCTTGCATTAAAAGCAGACAGATTTCCGCTGGATGTAAAGAAGAACTTCTTAACCATTATTATGATGAAACACTAGAATAAAGTTCCTTGTGAAGTATTAAAGTCTCCATTCCCAGAGATATTAAAAGGGAAAATCAAAACTATATATCTTAAATGATTTAGACATTCTTCTAGATGAAAATAACAGTCTCAAGGTCCCTCTGTGTCCCAGGTTTTCTATAGGCCTAAGGCATCTTTAATCCATCCTTGCCACCAGAAATGAATGCTTTCCAAGGATAATGGGCCAAGAAGGGGCATTAATGATAAGAGTTCACACTTTCTGAGTGCTTACATTCACCAAGAGCATTACAGCTTTCATATTTGCAATACCACATGGTAAGCATTTTTATTTTCAGTTTATAGATTCTGAGACTCAGAGAAGTCAAGTAACTTATCAGAGGTCACACAGCAAATAAATAGTCGTCAGAACTCTAACCCAGGGCTGTCTATGTATACAGTCTGTATGACCTCACAGATAAACAATGCCGTTTTAGGCTTTCAGCAAGCTGCTTAGCAGTAACTCTTGGAGGCTTACCTTTCACCACTGAAAACTCTCCAGAACACTCTCAAAATCTGCCAAGTCTAATGCATACAACCAATTAAATGCTGCATGCCTAGATAATTAGCAAATACTAGGCCACAAACGAAAGATAGCTGATGACGATGCAGAAAGAAAATAGAAGAGAAAGTTTAAAGAACATGCACTATATCATATCTCTATCACCCAGGCTCTCATGAAATAGCTAAGAATTAACTTGGTTCGCAAAACGCATCAGAAGGGAGAAATGAATGGCACAGCCGGAGTCGAGCATGGGAAACCTGCTGCTTATTTTCACAGTGGGGGAGTGTGAAAATGGGGCAATGCATTGTTCTATTCCCCCCAGCTTGTGAAACCGAGCCATCTGAAAGACACATCCCATTTTTTTCTCTGAGGGATTGCGTTGCTGTGTTTTGATAACTAAAAATCCTTTCTTACTCCCCTGTCATTAATCATTTGCATTTGGAGTCACAGAAGGAGGGAACTAATCCTTTTAACAAATTTCCCAAGGAAGAGGGCTTACCAAGACCCCCACCCCCCGCCAGCCACACCTGGCCTGCCCAGGACCCCTGTCTCTCCCTCTGTCCAGATGGCTTCAAGCTGGAAGTTACTTGTGAGAACTCTACATGAAATTTATACCCCAAAACAGTCTTTATGGACTCGAAAGGTTTTTACAAAACACTCCCAAATGTTCAACCAACAAATCATCATCTCTGCTTGTATTTCTTTCAACATCAAAATAAACAAATTATGTGCTGTGGATTTTGATACAAAGATGAATAAAAGACGTTCCTTGCCTTCAAGGAGTTCACAGCATAGTATAGAAGATCAAATAACAATAGCCACAGTATGATGTGGGGCTTGGATGAAAGGATGCCGAGACTCCATGTAAGCAGAGGAAAGGCACTAAGCCTCGGGTCTGATACAGGGGCACACTCTCCAGGGACTGAGGTTTGAGCAGAGCCTTCTCTCTCAGTCGGCTCAGGCTGCCATAACAAAATGCCCTGGACTGCATGGCTTACATGGCAAACATTTATTTTCTCATAGTTCTGGAAGCCGAGGGTCTACAATCAGGGTACCAATAGGCTGGTTCCTGGTAAGAGCTCTATTCCTGGCTTTCAGATGGTCACTTTCTCGCTGTGTCCTCAAGAAGCAGACAGAAAGATAGAGAGAGAGAGCTCTAGGTGTCTCTTCTTATGAGGATATTAATCCTTTGGGGTGATGCTCCCACCCTTGTCCCCAAATGCAGCCACACAGGGGGTTAGGCTTCACATATGAATTTGGGAGGGGAGGTAACTACTCAGTTCATAGAACCTGCAGGATGAGAGGCGTAGGCCAGGTGGGTGGCAGTCAGGGCAGGAAGGGCACCCCAGAGAAGTACGCCAGTGAGCACAGAGCATTAAGCAGGCACGGCATGTTAAGCTAATGGAGATGAGGCCAGCAGGCTGACCCAGTGGAGGACATGGTAAGAGACAGGCTGAAGGAAGAGTCTTGAATGTTTTCTAAGCTGTGTGTACTATCATGTAAGAAGTCAGGATTTTTGCAGGACTATTAATAAAGGAATAAACACATTTGCATTTTATGAAATAAAAACATTTGGTCCACATTTGAAGCATAAGTAATGAGACAAAGAGAACTGGAATTTGGGACCCACGCCATGGACACTGCAATAATCCCAGGAAAGGTAGTAAGGGGTTTTGCCAAGATAAAACTGAGAACATGAGGATGAGGACACAGATTCAAGAGTTATTTAAGAGTCAAAATATTAGAAATATTGGCTGTGGAGAGTGGGGCAGGGAAAGCGTAGAGGAGGGTCCTGGCTTCTGGAATGGGTGTCTGAGTGGTATCTTTGTTTCTGTGTCATTGCCATAGTTGAGTTAAAACGACACGGTTGGCTCTTTTTGTTGTCGCTTTTGTTGTTCTGTTCACGGCTGCCCCACAGCCCTGCCCATGCCTCCTACCTAACGCTGTGGGGGTGCCTAGCGTGCGGATCAAAGGGTAAAGACGATACAACTAGTACAAAAATTTGTATTAAGTTTAATACTTAATAATAGTAGACAATGTGATGCAATAAACAACAGTAGCACAATTAGAAACTCAACATGTGCAGATACTTTGTATATTATACTAAACTAATGGTGATTATAGGAGATTTACTTCTACTTTGTATGCCAAAAATATTATCATTGTTCATGTCATTAAAATAAAAATTATTAACAAAATGTTTTATTTTTTAAATGCTTTGTCACTGAAATCTAGTTCATATTTTATACATATGGTACAATTCAATCTGGACAAGTTACATTTTTTTTATTTCTTTTTTTTTTTTCAAAGAGAGGAGACGGGAAGGAGAAAGAGTGGGAGAGAAACATCAATGTGTGGTTGCTTCTCATGTGCCCCTTACTGGGGACCTGGCCTGCAACCCAGGCATGTGCCCTGACTGGGAATCGAACCAGCGACCTTTTGCTTCACAGGCCCATGGTCAATCCACTGAGCTGTCCAGCCAGGGCTGGACAAGTTACATTTTAAGTGCTCAATAGCCACCTGTGACTAGTGGATTCCGTATTGGACAGCACAGGTCCAGACCAGGGGTGTCACTCTCATTTTCACCAGGGACCACATCAGTCTCATGGTTGCCTTCAAAGAGCCTAATGTTATTTCAACTCCTTAACAGTTAGGGAGTAGTTACATTTATACAGTCCTAAAATCATTTCAGCCCTTTGAAGGTAACCCCGAGGCCGATGTGGCCTCTGGCGAAAATGAGAGTGATACCCCTGCTCTAGACCAAGAAGAGTTCATGATGCAAGCAATAACTTCCAGAAACATTTATTTATGCATTTATTTATTTACTTTTACTTTTTTCAGATTTCTTTGTTAGTATTTATTTTTTACAACTATTTTATTGTTTATACTATTGCAGTTGCCTCAGTTTTCCCCTTCTGTCCCCCTCCAATGTTCCCTCCCCACTCAGGCAATCCCCCCACTGTTGTCTGTGTCCATAGGTCATATGATATGTTTTTCGGTTAATCCCTTCACCTCATTTCAGCCAGTCTCTGCCTCCCTCCTCCTCTCTTACGGCTGTCATTCTGTTCCATTTTTCTATGCCTCTGATTCTATTTTGCTCATTAGTTTATTTTTTTCATCACCTAACACCTGCCAAAAATGTCTTCATTAACGAATCAACAAACAACCAGTGCTGGCCAGAATATGGAGAAAAGAGAAGCCTCGTGCACTGTTAGTGGGAAGGCACACCAGTGCAGCCACTGTGGAAAACAGTATGGAATTTCCTCAGAAAACTAAACATGGAACTGCCTTTTGATCCAGCAATTCCACTGCTGGAATTATACCCTAAAAATCCTGAAACACCAGTCCAAAAGAACATATGCACCCCTATGTTCATAGCAGTGCTATTTACAATAGCCAAGATCCAGAAACTATTATTTATTAATCACAAATTGAAAGTAGTAATTCATTATAAAAGTATGAAACACTGAGTGCTATTATAAAGAACAATTAATTATTTCAGCTCTGGCTTCAAAAATCTATATAATAAGCCAGGGCTTCATGTTCTTGTTTTGTAAGTAAATTTTCTGACACATCACTTCTAAAGCCATCCGAGAACATGCAGTCTGTGAATGCCCAGAGGGTGTTTGATTAGACTATTTACCTTGTCACAGAGATGAGCAATGAGATATCCTCTACCTCTGGAGACCAGCCAGAGCCCTTTGGGGATAAGAAAAACTCTGCTCTTATTACATGCATAATCTTGTTATTGAGTGAACAGGGGAGATTTGTAAAGCTCCACGGATATCTGATGCGATGAGGCGGTAAATGTAATGTAAATTACCTGGTTACCAATATTTATTTGGCACAATTATACTAATCTGACTAAAAACAAATTTGACAGTAATCCTGGAATTGTTATTACAAACACAAGTTTAAGTCTTTTTTTTTCAACAGAAATTATTTTAGGGTAGGAGAGAGTTTTGAGTTGTGTTGAAACAATGAAGTCGAAGCTTGAAATTTTCTACTAGTATAAAGAAAGAAAGTTGCAAACTTCTAATTTTCTACCCAGGAATAGAACCAGTGACCCTTGGGTTCGCAGGCCAGTGCTCAATCCACTGAGCCACACCAGCCAGGGCAAAGTTTTTAACGTGATTATGAAGTTGCAACGTGCACACACACACACACACACACACAGTGTTACTGTGATTGGAAATGCTCTGACTCATAGACTGATTTGGTAGTGACATCTTTAAATACTGAGTCTTCCACATTGGTGGAACACTTTAAAACCCAGGTATTCCTTCCTTCCTCTCAATAATATAATTTCTGCATAAGATGTTATACATATTCTATTAGTTTTACCCCCAAGCATTTGGTATTTTATATTATTGTAAATTGTAGCTTTTTCTATTTTATTTTTTGCTGTTCATTGCCATTATTCAGAAAAGCCATTATTTTTTGTGTACTGAATTATAGCCAGAACCTGTTAAGATACCCTTGTCCGTAGATAGGACTACTTAATATTGTAAAGATGGCACTGCTCCCAAAACTCTACATACATGTAACGCAATTCTAGTCAAAATTCCAACATGCCCATCTTGAAACATGACAATTTGCATCTAAAAAATAAATTGAAGAACCAAGATTCAAAAATAGATAAAGTTTTGAAGAAGAATGACTGACAGTGTGGGGTAAGATGGTGATAGTCCTAGCAGATTTAAATAATTATTATAAAGTTATAGTAATTAAGAGATCATAATATTGGTAGTAGAATTTAAAAACACACAGGCAAATGGAATAGAATGTTCCCTAAATGACAGGCAATGTTGGGAACCGCTCTGCCTGGTTTCAGGAGTTGTAACCACCCCCCATGGCTAAGGCTGAGTGAGTGACCTCCAGACTGTGAGCCACTAAGGAGACAAAGCTTATCTCCATGGCAGGGGTGCTGCCTCTGCTTCATCCATCTCTGGCCCTCAATGCTTGGTCGGTTAGTCAGAGTCTATGGGTAAGACCTCTCAGAGGAGAGGCAACCCATGCCAAACATGATCACTTGTGGGTGGCCATCAAGAAAGGACTCGGGGGCTGCAGCAAAGTGAGGGTGAAGGCCCCTCACCCCCGTGGCTATTTTGACATAGCCCGAGTCCCCTGTCCATCTGGGAGAAGCTCTGGGAGAAGCGCTTCCTGACTCTTACCCACTTAAACCTAAATCTTGAAGGGGAGGGGGTGCAGCCCACTGCGGCTAGAGCAGTTTCCATGGTAATCAGGCATAAGAAAGAATTTGCATAAGAAAGAATTCACCTAAGTTCTGTGAAGTCTGCTTTGCTAAGAGTGCTTTCATTCATATGATAAGGATCTGGGCAGGAAATGAGTATGTCTCCTAAAGTTTTTTTGCAACCCCCTTACCAGACAGACACTGACTCAGATTAAGCCCTCAGATTTTTTTGATATGTACTCTGTTGTTTGATCCTTGCCAACTGACATTGATTGATGAGCTTTACCTGTATTCCTTTGTGTTCCAAACCTAATAAAAGGCCATTGAGGAAGAGGGTCTGGGCCTTTCTCCCTTGAGAGACTAGCCACCTTTCCTCCCCAAGCAAATCATGTCTTGGTAGAATTATATTCATCTATGGCAAACAGGGGTTCCTGTGCGCAGAGCTCCCCCCACAATGCAATAACAAAATTTAAGTGTTATTTACACTGACAAATATGGAGTCCACATTAAACTCCTGATGATGTTGAATTCCTGCTTGCCAGATCATACAGTTTTAACATTAATAAAACAAGGGAAGGCAGGGAAATAAGCAGGAAATACAGTAGTGAAAGACGGGATTCAGCTTCACTCAATTCATTTTTATTAGATGAATACAAGCAAACACACATAAGCCAAAAATAGATAGCTCTAATATACTTGTGTGTATAAATGTACATACAGGTATACACATATATATAACAAAAGGGAATTCTTTTTACAATATGTTATATATTTTCTACAGATATATTTTTCTATATATTATATATTGAAATACTTATATATTGACTATATATTGTAAAATATGTATATTATGTACTGAAGAGACAATTCTTATACCTGATTATACAATAAAACCAAAAGCAATTACAAAACTAGAGAACTAACAATGCAAAATGGATAATTTCCTGGAAAAAGATATTTTACTAAAACTAATCTCAGGATATATGGCAAAATATAAACCACTGTTTTTTATAGAAGAATAAAGGAAATTTTCAAAGGTCTCCTCCCATTAGAAAACACCAGGTTTGGATGTGTTCGCAGGGGAATTCTTCAAACCACATAAGTAATTCTAATGTGATTTTAAACTGTTTCTTTATATAATGTAAAAGACACTATTTCAACTGCTTTAAGGACAATATTTTTCTTAAATCTTGATACCTAAATTCATAAAAGACAACACTGGATAAGAAATCTAGAAATCAACCTCACTTACAAAGATTTATGAAAGAAATATCAATAAAAACTATTTATTCAATAGAATGCATGCATACAATAAGAGAATATCACATCTGATTAGGTGGAATTTATGCTGGTAATGGAAGGGTAGGCTAACGTTAGAAATCACCTCGATAGATCTTGGCTGTGAAATTATTTTTAACTTTAATATCCATTTTTAACTTTAAAAAAAGTCTTAATCAGTATAAATGAATATTTATTTAAAATAAGATAACCATTTCCAAAATGGCTGCAGAGTAGGTGGAAACTACACTCACCTGCTCCAGGCCCCAAACCGGATTTACAGATAAATTATAGAGCAATCAACCAGAACAACCAACTGTAGGCTAGCTGAGCTAAAATATAATAATCAAGGATTTACAAAAGAAGTCACAGAAGCTGGTCAGGAGGGTGGAGACACCGAAAGGGCTACCCCCACTCCCACTCCCACCCCCACCCCCACGCACCCCCAGGTACAGCAGCTGAGAAGCTGGAGCGCTATCATAGCTGCGAAACTCCCTCCCCCAGGAGCCTGGCCTCTCAGCTCCACACAGGAATCCCCAACCCAGAGCAACAGAGATGGGGTGAGGAGCCGGCATAGCATCTGGTGCGGAAAATCAGTGGGGATTCGGTCTGCCTGGGAGACCACTCCCAGACAAGCACTCCCATAGTTACAGCACCAGCCTCCGCCTGCTGGTGAGGCCTCACCGCACACTGGTCCTGTGGGGATGTCTGCTGGCTGCACCCAGCAGTGACTTTAAGGGGCCCTCTTTTTCTGGGGAGGCTTTCCACAGAGGCTCAGACAGTGACTAAACTGTCTGGCTTGGAAAAAAGGGACACACTCCCCCACCTTAAGCACACAGCCGGTGCCCTTTGCCCCACTTGTTGAATCACTGGGCAGGCCCTGACCCTGCCTGCTGGGTTCAGCAGCATGGGGGACCAGAGTGGCCCGCAGTGGGACTTCGGGACAGTGTCTCCCAAGGAAGCTTTTGTCTGAGAACCAGATGGGCAGGTACTATGGGGTGTGGCTACCTCACAGGAGGCGCAAATCCTATTTTCCTAGCAAGCTCAGAGTTCCGCACGCTGGGAAGAGAAAGAAGTGTCCAATCCCCCTCCTATAGGCTTGAAGGTACCCCCACAACAAGAGACAGTTTAGATCTACTAAGCCAAGTCCTGGATACCTAACCCCCTTCAGTTCTGTGGCAGAAGGGAGAGTGGCGCTGAGGTGGGACATTCAAAGCGAGGCCCTTGGGAGCTATTGTCTGGGACCAGGATGAAGTGCTTAGCCCCCTCCTATGGGCTGGGCGGTCATCACCCCCAAAAGGAGAGTCTTTGGATTTGTCCCCCTGAGCCTGGGGTGGCTGAGCTTGTTCCTGCAGAGGAGACTGACTGCTGGCTGTACTCAACCTAAACCTGCAGCAAATCCCTCCAGGGACAACTAGACTTGGAGACTTTGGCAGTGGCTGGGTGGGTTAGCTCTGGAGCAGCAGCCACTTTCCCCTTATTGAGTGCCTGACTGTGTGATACCCAAGTAGGGGGTCCCCTAGCCCTACCCTAAAAATCCTTAAACACTGATTTGAAAGAATATATGCACCCTATGTTCACTGAAAAGCTATTTACAATAACCAAGATCTGGAAATAACCCAAGTGCCCATCAGTAGATGAGTGAATAAAAAAGCTGTGGTACATCTACAGAATGGAATACTATATGGCCATAAAAAGGAGATCTTACTTTTCATGACAGCATAGATGGACTTGGAGATTACTATGCCAAGTGAAATAAGCCAATCAGAGAAAGATAAATACCATATGATCTCACTTATATGTAGAATTTAATCAACAAGATAAACTGATAAACAAAATAGAAACAGAGAAGGAGAGGTATGGATACATGGAACAGACTGTCAGAGGGGAGAGGGGTGGGGAGAATGGATGAAAGAAAGTGAAGGGATTAGCAAAAAAACATGTATATAACTCATAGACACAGACAAAAAAAAAGAAAATGAATGACTAGAAAGGCCTACCATGATTTTGAATAGGAGAAACTCAACTAGATCTAAATTCTCTCTAAAGTCATGTGAAATATTAATGTGATCCCAACAAATACTAATGGGTTTTTTTAAGTACATAAACTCATTCAAAAACTCTCATGGAGATATTAATGAGTGAAAATATCAATAACCAGGTAAATCATGTACAAGAAAGGTATCTAGGGGATACCAGCCTTACTGAATAATATAACATATTACACATGAATAAACAGATTAAGGTAACACAATAACAAGACCAGTAACACAACCAAATTTATGTAGAAATTGAGCATATGATAAAGGTTGCATTTTACATTGCTGGTGAAAAGATAAATTAGTCGCTAAAAGACAATGGACAATTAGGCACCTGAAAAGCTTTAATTTGAATCAATAACTCACACTTCAGCTCCCCCCACAAAATCCAGTTAAATAACATTTCATTGTTAAATATTTTAAAATACAACAAATACTAGAAAAAGATGACAAAAGAAGAATTTTTGTTCTTTTTTTCTTTTTAAAAAATATATTTTATTGATTTTGCCATTATAGTTCTCCCATTTCCCCCCTTCATTCCCCTCCACCCTGCACACCCCCTCCCACCCACACTCCGCCCACTTCAGTTCATGTCCATGTATCACAAGTTCTTTAGCTTCTACATTTCCCATACTACTCTTGCCCTCTCCCTGTCTATTTTCTCCCCACCATCTATGGTACTTATTCTCTGTATCTTCTCCCCACCCTCTCCCACTTCCCTGTTGCTAACCTTCCACGTGATCTCCATTTCTGTGGCTCCACTCCTGATTTAGGTGTCCTCTTAGTCTGCTTTTGTTTTTGGTGTGGATGTTAATAACTCTGAGTTTGCTGTCCTTTCTCTGTTCCTGTTTTTTATCTTCTTTTTCTTAGATAAGTCCCTTTAAATTTCGTATAATAAGGGCTTGGTGATGATAAACTCCTTTAACTTGACCTTATCTGGGAAGCACTTTATCTGCCCTTCCATTCTAAATGAAAGCTTTGCTGGATAGAGCAGTCTTGGATGTAGGTCCTTGTCTTTCATGACTTGGAATACTTCTTTCCAACTCCTTCTTGCCTGTAAGGTCTCTTTTGAGAAATCAGCTGACAGTCTAATGGAAACTCC